>BCLK01000356.1:0-260457 GCA_001748405.1 Paraphoma sp. B47-9 | reverse complement strand
ATATACAACGAAGGTGTAAGACACAACTCCTCTGGTATTGAAAGACAAAAGAAATCGACCTTTAAAGGACCATAACAGTCACCACCGCTAGAGAAGGTGTTCAAAAGCGCCCCTTAAACTAGGTGACATGATCGTGAGTCGTCTCACATCCGAAAGCTCCTCTTCTTGCCCTTGCCCTCTACTTTCTCAGGCGATCTTTTTTCTCCACTAAGGGCCTCAATCACCTCAGACATCTTGACCATAGTCTTGTTGATTGCTTCTGCGTGCTCAAAGCAGAGTATCACGCCTAAGCGCATCGTAAGAGCTGAGAAATATTTCTTACAGATCTTACTTTCGCTCTGCCTGCTTGCTGCGCCAGCTACCATGCAAACCCAGAGCAGTACACCTGCTATATCTGACCAGCATGATGAGATGTTCGATTCCTCAATGGTCGCCTTAAGATGACTCAGAAGAGCTGTAGAGCCGTTCAGCACTGGGGCTGGTGGTGGGAAGTAGAAATGATCTGAAGATGCTGAATTTGTAGATGAGATTGATGGCCCAGTCGCACTAGATATGTCCGCGCTCAATGAGTCGTCGAACATTGCCTGTTTCTGAGTGTTGGCAACACGCGAGAGAGCGCCAGAAAGAGGGACACGTTGTATAATTGCGACTGCTTGGAGAACAGAGGTAATCCGGATAGCTTCGTATTTGTAGTCGTGCTCAGTAAGAACTCTTGTCTTGCGGATCTCAGAAATAGGCGGATACTCAGCTAGGTTAATGATCTTGTCATATAAGCCTATTATTGCTTGTGAGTTATCCTGGCTTAAGATAGGCTCATCAAGAAATAAGTCGATTATAGTTTTGACGTCTCTAAGCAGTGCTCGTGCTTCTGGAGTACATCTCTTTGATCTCGGAATAGTGACCCATTCTGCTCGTACGCAACAGATTGGAGACTCCGGCAGAGTGGCTGTGGGCTGGTATGCTCTCGTAGAGTTGGATGCACAATACTCAGCGTACATAGATCGTGGCTGTTGTTCGTGGAGGACTGAGTTAGCTAAGGATACCCAGGATATCGTTGATGCTAGGCGGCCGCTGAGACCGAGCTTGTCTAGCCCACCACGCTGCAGGATCATTGTCTGGATACCATCTTCATGCCACTTTAAACCCGACTCTTCTCTTCCAATAACCTCGCTTATAATAAGCTGAATAACAGCCATAATGTTGTGGTCAGAGACACTAGCCTTAGGGTCAAGCATGTTGCGTCCAACTAGATGGATGACTTCCTGGCGCAGGGCAATTGTTTGGACACTTTCTAGTGGTTGATTATGGATAACATCATGAAAGGCAGTAGCGAGACATAAGGTACCGAGGAAGGTGTATGGGTAGCTTAGTGCAGTAGGGATCCAGTACTTCATAAGCCCCTGGGTTCCAAAATATCGATTGAAATGGAATTTAAGCTGTTCAATAGACAGACCTGGATGACTTGAATGGAACATAGTCGTGAAAGGATCAAGGCTTGTGCCAATTGAAACGAACGGTGCTGGAATGTATGCATCGTATGGCGTTGGAATTCCTGGGCGAAGTTTTAGGAAAAGTGGCGTATCGGGGACGATAATCTCCTGTGTTTGGTGTGGGGTGGAAACTGTCTCTTCTACAGTGCCGGGCTCAAGATCATGACTTCTAGGCATGATAGGAGATCTATCCAATGGCTCATTCATCATTGGAGCGATACTGCCCGTTCCGCTTGACAGCGATGTAGGCATCGTCGGGGCATCGGTGACGGCATCTTGGCTTCCTACACCCAGACTGGATCTGGTCGAAGCTCGCGACTCTGAATCTACGCGGTGGAACCTTGATCTGCCTGTGGGAGTCTTTGGCCTCTTGGCTGGCGTACCGTAACCTTCGAGCCAGGCATCCACGGCCTTTTTGCGGACTGTCGCCAGTCCGCTTCCAAGTACTTTTCGTTTCCTTCCCTTTTGTAGCTCTTGCTGCTTAGCGAATGAATTAAAGGGCGGATCTGCGGCCTGCGGTACACCACCGAGTGTGTTCCCAAGCCCTGGTGTTGAGATGTCAACGATCTGCTCTTGCTGAGAGTTAGCAGCCCTGATAGGGTTGCCTTGCGATGATCCTGGCGTGGTATGGAGCTCAACAGCGCTTCTTATGCTGTGAGATTGTTCGCTCGCGTGCATTTGCATATTGTCGCTGCATGAAGTGTCCTCATGTTTCGAGTTAGAAGAGATGAATCGCGGTGAAGAACTTGGTACCGGTACACCTTCGATCTCCTCGGGGACAGTGTTATGGCCATGTAGATAGACCATATCCACCCTAAAGACCCGTTTGATATCCCGAAGGATATCAACTATCGGTACGACATGTAGGCCTCCAAATGCGTCTTTTGCTACGACTTGTCCATATATTTGGACGTGATGTTCACTCCCTCGAACAATCCAAGAGCCAGAGATGCTGCCAGTATCGACTGCACATGTTAGCAAACATCTTCGTTTTGTGACATGGGTACCCACCCGGAGCTTCATCGAATGAGAATGTATAAACACTGACAGGACGGCTTCCACCGGGAACGACGGTACTCGTAGGCGCAGCGTTTAGCCGACCAGTGTGAGCGGTTCCACAGTAGATGACAGACACTGGCATCGAACCTTCAAGTGAATCGAACGTTGCTACCTCGAGGTGCCCTTGCGGCTTACTCTCCACATCAAACTTGCTCAATGGTTGCTCTACGTACTCAATGAGAGCCCAGTCTCGATTGCGGGCAACGTGTGAGACGAATGTCTTGGGTACTAGTTTCCCGAGAGCTATTCTTCTCGAATCACCAGTTGCTGTCACACCTCCTTGAGACTGTTGTGGGCTAGTGGGCGCTACTCTGACACTTTCCCAGATGTCCCATCGATCTTCAGTGTCACTGTCCTGCGATGATATTGTCGAACTACTAGAGATGATGCTTTCGTTGGTCTCGCAACTGCCGTCTGAATCCTCTGAGGTAGTGTTACTGCAGAAAGATGCTGCATCTCCGGAGTCGTCGTCTCTGCGGAGGTCGAACAAGTGGTTCACAGTAAGTCCGTACTTCTGAGAAGATCCATTGGGATAGCATAAGGTTACGTTCCCTCCAATTGTTGCAACTAGAACTCTGCCATTGTGGTGGTATTCGATGAAAAAGCTGCATGACTTGTCTTGAAGGGCTTCAAGGGTTGCAGGCTGCGGAGTCATAGTGTCTATTTCAAGCTTGAAGCCTTTGCCCCCTTCGCCTCGCCAGATAGGCTCAACACGATCCTTGTGAAGATAATTGCGTACGAATGGTTCTGACTTCGGCTCGCAAGTCAGGACGATGTGAGGCTCATTATTGCGTGAATTGTGGCCCAGCATCATCAAGGTCAAGGTTAGGCCTTTTTTAGATTTTTTCTTCCTCTCAAGATATCTGCGGAGTCCCTTGGTGAGTTTTGCTTCTATGATTAGATACTGCATTTGGATCTCCGCCGGGATGTCGCGACTGTATATGGTTTTCGCATTCACCTTACCCAGAGCAACGACTCTGTTCTGTGCATCGAGGTTTGCAGTATTTTGTATGTTTTGTGTCACAGACCCGGAGCCTGTTGTTGCTGAGTTCAGGGCAGTTGTGGCCTGTAAAGGATGCGTAGGTTGTGCAGTATCGTAAGTCGATTCTTGCGTTGCCGTAGTGCTCGTTTCAGCATTTGCGCTTTGTGGGTGGCAGGCTGAACCAAGAGTCACGCTCTGCAGGTGTGGAGCTGCCGTAACCGCACTGGTCACTCCAGCAACATGCAAAGACTGCGCTCCATATATACTACCGTCTGCATAAGACGGTACATTCAGTGCCGGTTGAAGAGGTGAATTCTGCAAATCTTGGATGGTTGTGTCGTTGTTGTCAGCGGTTGCTATAGGCAGCGAGTTGGTTGCAATGCCGCGTGCGCGCGAAGGTGGTTCCAATACTGGTCGGAGGGTCGTGCCTTGCGGCGTTACTGCAGCAGGTTCCGGCACAGAGGCTACGTCTCGAGCACAGTTGGCCTTTGCGAGAGAGTGTCGATTGCTCTGCACGAGCATTGGATCCGTTATGTAAGGATGATGTTGCAGAATCGCCAAGGGTAGCTAGCAGCACAAGCGAAGTATCGTTCGTAATAGCAGGCTCATAGATGGTCGCATCGGCTAGGACAGGATGGTAAGGGCTTGCGGATCGACCGTCAACCTATATAGGTACTGTATCATCTAGTCGAGGGCCCAAAGATGTTTGACTGGGCGGAATAAGACGTAGTATGGTCGTGTGGAGGACATTAAGGAACAATGACAGCAAAATCGAGAATGAAATCGAGTGGAAAGGCCGAGTAAGAAGGCTGACAGGAGAGGCTGAGTGTGAACGCTGAATGGGAAGGCTGAGGGATGATGGTCCTGGTTGCTTGTGGCGCAGGCTGCAATGACAGGGACTAGCCTTGCATGGTCTCTGCATGGCATCCCCCAACCAATCCATTCAGCCCACGTATCAATCAAGGGCTGGACCGGCCTTCTCGCTGCAAGCGCCTTGATCCTAGTCAGCTTGAGAAAATGCTGTTTATCTATGCCGCCAGATCCCTTACTAGCCCTGGCATCATCCAATTTGTTACGAACTGCTATGAATACAATAAATCACATCCATCCTTTAACCTGTTCAGACACCACGAATCTGTGGGCAGACCTAAATAAACTAGGAGAGGTGCTCTGGAATTGGCACTTGTGCAATGCGTGTACGCCGGATACTGTGTGTCATTTCCAGTACTGCCCGTGGCATAATCGAAACGCTCTGGGATTTTTCCAGAACTACTACGAGTCTATGACAAGCGACTACCACCCGCAGGCGCGCAAGCAAATAGTCCTGAATTCGCGCGACGACCTACTGGCCATCGTTCAACATATGAAGCAACATCCTACCTTGACAAGGACGGAAGTCATGAGAGAATGTTTTCATACTAGTGATGAACAAGACCCTGGGCCTCTCGTGTGGAGAGATCGAGATCGTGCAGTGAGCATGGCCGCCAGTCTGATTTTCTGTGTCGATTTCGGATACGAGAAAGCGCACGCGGATGACAATGATCCCTTCAAATGGGAAGATGGGTGGAAGCTCAGCGAAATAGTTGGGAAATTATTTCCAAGTCAGTCTGGACTGACAAAGCCCATTTCGAAAGATGCATGGAGCCAAGACGAAATCAAAGAATGGTTCTCTGCAGAAAATCTGAAGAAGAAGATCAAAGGACTCTCCTTTGAAGCAACGGACGATCTCAGAAACCATCTCCGTTTCGATCAACACGCTAGGGTCCTTCAGGTCTTTCAGGGTACAGCTGTCATGAAACAGATCTTGTTAGCAAGCCAAACTAACGCCGATGTCTGTTTTATACCTAGAGCGCTGGCAGTCGAATGTTGTAGTACCATTTACAATCTACTCTTCGATTTCGACAACGGTGCCTCATACAAGATTCTCGAAGGACTTGTCCGGAAAAACGGCTTTTATGAGGACCTCAAATCTTACAACTCAGCACTCCACCAAATCGATATTGAGAATGACGACAAGTTTCCGTACTTCGGTTGTCGTCTCAACATACTCCTGGAGGAGATGCAGGACCCTAGCCCCGCTAATTGGTTCGAGAGGCTATTCGACAGCGGCGAGAAAAGTGCTGAGAGAAGGATGCTAATGATTACGATGATTGGGGTTGCTATCACTGCTATGAGTTCCACGCTGAATCTCATTGTGGCGAGCTACCAGGCGTATGTTGGGTATCAGGCATGGCAAAGCCAGACGAGGGAGCAGTGACCTTGGCGGAGAGCTGTAAGCGATTTGTATCTGACTACATAGCAAGGTTGAAGTCAACTCTTTGTATAATGGAAGGTAATGTATCAGGCGAGCATATTAATCACCCGTCTCATCAAGCGGCTGCATGGCCCACTCGCCCCTCTCTCTCTCTCAGGCAGGGAAATTTGGTGGGAAGGCCAGGATTTCTGAAAATAACAAGAGGTGATGTTAGGTGAGGATGGGCATAACCGAGGACAGTCCAAGGGGGCAGACCACAATACAGACGCTGAGAGGAACGATCAGAACGATCGTAATGAAGAATACTTCATTACATAATTCAAGAACTTGCAGCAATAGTAAGTTGTGATTGAGCCTAGAAAAATGTGTTCCGCTTTCGATACTGCAATATGATCTCATTTCTCCACTTTGGTCGTATACTAGACGTCGTTGTTCACGATTGCTTCATCTGTCTTGTGGCTTACTGCCTCACATCAGGCAGGCATGCAAAGCAAGGCTGTGACCACTGGAAAAGCCAGCTCATGAAACAGAGAACCAATCGTTTCGAAGGAGTAGATTTCGTCGAGAGCCAATGACGCAGTCGGTTCGAGGAACATTTTCGTCTGGAGTGAGTGGCCGAACAGTCCGAGTGGCGGCGCTGTGGCTGGTTCTGGAAACCATCTGTACAGGCCACGTTCCTCAAGGACTTTGAGACCAAGCAGAACACCATGTGTAGAGATGCGGCCCACCAAATGAACGCCGAATTTATGTTCTTGAGGTTGTTGTAATGACCGCGAGCCATCTTGTAGACTTTTTCCTCTGGCATATCGTAGAAGTTCGTCGCTACCATTGATCCTTTGCGTGCAGGATCTGACATGAAGCCGTGGGGCACGATGGCGGTAGTGGTGTTCATGTTGACATGAGGGCCACCCCCGATCACACTCGTCCAGGCGCGTAAAAAGTTACCTAGGGTCATGGTTTTTGCGGAGTTCCGGATGGTCATGGTTAGCGAATGAAGGAATAGCCGGATTTTGGGAATGCATGCCCTCAAAATACTTTTTGCGCTCACTCGTGATAGGCTGTTTGCAAGTGGAGTCAAGCATCAGGAACAAAGTATGTTTGGTACAGCATTGTGTACTCGCGATAGCTGTGTACTATATGGTAGTACACCTGAGACATTTCTGCTAATGTCTCACACGCTTCTTTGATGTTTGCGAGACCTTGGTTTCTGGAACAATCACGAAAGTCTCCACGACTTACCACCAGCTACGAACGACAATTTACTGGGCCAAAAAGTGCGACGGCATTGTAGAACGTTGATGTGCGGACGAATAGCCCTACTGATCATGAGCAGCAGTCATTTTATCGTGGTGGTTGTCAACCATACTGTCAAAAAGGCACTCATCAATGAGGGTCAGTCGTATGCCGTACAAACGCGTTCCCATGCATGCTGCGCTGCACGGAGGGTCGTCGTGACAAGGACGGATGGGCTGCCGGCGGCCTCGTCTGAGCACGTCAGCGCATGAGCATTAATAGTGCCCTGTGAAGATCTGATTCTCGGTCATCCGCTTGGTCAACGGTCGTCTCCATCTCAGTGACAGCTAGTGGCTGCCTCAGCCTTGATTGGGACCGGTCAGGACTTGGATATATAAAGAGAAACTGACGGCCAGCTGTATTCTTCACGGAAGTGGTTGTCTCTTGCTTCACTACCATAATAACTTTGGAGCATCATATCCAGATACACCCGTCAAGATTGTCCAGAGTTGACGTGCACACGGCGATGCGTAGGGCTGGCTGAGTGACGGCGGCACCAGGTGGGACCAGTATTCGTGCGCGTTTTCCTTTAATCACCTAAGCAGGAGTGCAACGCCAACATAACAACTATTAAAAAAATCTAAATAGACAGAATTGTACAGCAAGCTGCACTGGTCTTGCCTGCAAGAAAAAAATAAAACAAAACTTAGTGTGGTGGTAAAAGTATACAGCTTTTCGTGTTGCAATCTGATGAGCTAAGCACAGAAAAGCGCGCACGAATACTGGTCCCACCTGGTGGCGGTCCTTTCGAGATCTGCGCCGCGGAAGGTCCGATCCGGCTTGGGATGACCCGAGTTCAGTGCTCAACACCGAAACATCCGCGAACATCCCATCTATTAATTTCAAACTCACACGTGCAGCTTCGCAACATCTTTCCACGACTTCCTTCCGCATTCGCCATGTCCAGACCTTCGCCATGGCAAGTCATCGCCGCGCTAGGACTCAGCCACAAGGCAGAACTGTTGGGCAGCGCGCGAGGCTGCATGAAGCAAGAGATGGCGTTCGAAGAAGCAAAAAGCGGTCAACACCTCACAGAGTTCTCCTAACATGCCCGCGCGACGAATGCCGGCTCTAGAAGAGCAGAATGACCTCCGTCACCTCCTCTTCAAGAACGTCCTCTGCCTGATCAACAACGAGCCTCGCCGACGCCCTCTTTCCTCGCCGAGCTGTAGGACTCCACACAGCCTCCCCCACGCACGCACTCCGACACAAGATGCGAAAATCTGCGCGACCCTGCATAAAAATTGAAATGCGACGCACGATGTATGGACGCCACAACAGGACTGAGGCAGTGCGTGGTGTTAAACACACGGAGGACACAGGAGCTGCGTGCTTCCATGGCCTTTGAGTCATCCGTGCACGATCCCATGTAGGACTCGACTACGCGCCCATATTGCCCAATGACATTGGTTCTCAACTTCGCCTGTTGGCGATGTGTTACAGTCGTCGGCGGGAGAAGGGGGCTTGAGGTGGTCGCTCAACAGTTACGGCGTGCGGTCAAATCTTGCTTTGGAATACCACGTTTATGGCTGAGTGCGCGAACTTGTCCTCTCCACTTCTTTAAGTATAGCCTGGGCGCATCCGTAGATCCATAGTAGATTTGGACTCACAGTAAACCGATCTGCGACTATGTCGACTCCATGCGACAACGCGCAAGCGCAGCCCAACGATATACCCAAGAACCCTTATGCGGCAAGCGTATCGGAAGGACAAGAGGATATCACCGCGTCAAACAAATGACCATCCACCTCTGATACCAGCAGAAACGCAAAGCGGCCACGTTGCTCGACGCCCGCAACCCCGGATTCTATGCCCTCCGACCCTCACGACCCTCACGTCCCCGATGAAGATGACTCTCCCTTCTTCTTCCCGCCGATCTCGTTCGCCACAACATCTGCAATACCTATTGGTAGAGAGGGCTTGCGCAAGCCGACGGGGACAGCTGAATCCAGCGCCACTGGCCGGATGGCATCACTGAAAGCCACACTCATCAAGAAGAAAGCGGGCAGTTTTTACCGCTATCAACACATTTGGGGAGACCAAGTCCGAGTCCTCGTCTTGAAGGCGGGAGCACGGAACGATCCACTTAACGGCACACTCCTAACTATCGGCGATGAGAAAGACTACCAGTACACCGCTCTTTCATACAATTGGGGAGACGATTCGGTGGAAAGCAACATCATTATTCAGAACGATGTGAAATCTGCCCCCATCAAATCCTTGCAAAGTCTCGCCGAAAGTGCCACCGCGTCGCAAGGGCCAGGAGTGAAGAAACTGCTCATCACATCGAATTTGAGCGACGCGCTGAAGCACCTCAGGCAGGAGGATCAGCCGTTATTAATCTGGATAGATGCATTGTGCATCAATCAGAGTGACGAGGTCGAGAAAAAAGAGCAGGTCAACAAAATGGCCCAAATTTACCGCAATGCATACAACGTGTGCATATGGCTCGGGTCGGATAGTCTTAACAGTCCCGTATCCAACCACGGAATGACCTTCATTCCAGATGCTATCAAACCTACAATGCACGAAGCATTGCTGAATGACCCGGCGTTTCTTCCCCAGTGGACGAACCTCTTCGAGCCTCTGCGGTGGAGTTGGTTTTCGAGACGTTGGGTGATTCAAGAACTTGCCCTCGCCAAGAACGCCACTGTACAATGTGTTCCCCACAAAATTCACTGGTCCGACTTCCAAGATGCAATCGCGATCTTCTGTCGAGACTTCCATACGTTGAAGCCAGCGCTTGCCGCTGAACTCAAACGGCGCGGGCGAGAGCTGGCACCAGGTTTCGAGATCGACCGTCTTGGCGCTAAACTCATGGTCGAGATCACCTCGACTCTTTTCAGGAAAAGGCGAGATGGGTCGTACGAATCCACGAAGGGTCTGGAGAGTCTTGTCTGCTCCTTTTCAAAATTTCGAGACATCTGATCCTCTGGACACCATCAACGCATTCGTCAACATCGCCAAGGAACTCGACCGGGCCATGTCGAATAAGCTTCAATTAGCCCCGGAGCCTGACTTCACTAAGGACCTGTTTGAGGTGTATCGAGACTTCCTTCAATGGGTTGTGGCCACAGCGAAGTCGCTTGATACCATCTGCCGCCACTGGGCACTTCCCGAAAGGGCGACGAAGATGCCAACGACCCCGCGACTGGTCGACCTTCCATCATACATGCAGCTTGTCGACCACGGCGCATTTGGACGCGGGTCAGAAGTATTTGACAGACGCAACGCCGGAGACAGCTTTGTGGGCTAGCCTGGAGACCATCATCACCATGCCTCCGGCTTTGGCTGGCAGCATAAGACTCCGGAAGTAGAATTTCGGAAAGACGCAGAGCAAACACAAGCACCACAACCCAGCTGTGGCACGCCGACCGCGACGCGCAGCATTGTTCGCGATATGTCAATGCTCGCCACAGGCCGCTGCATCGGCACCGTATCATCCCGCAATCAACCCTTCGCCGATGGCGTGATCCCTAAAGAATGCCTTCAAAGGCTTGGCTGGGAGTTTGACTGGCACGCCGAGCAAGTCGAAGATGTACCTGAGCAACTCTAGCAGACCCTCGTCGCTGAATGCGGTCTGAATGGTGGGCCTAAGCCTTATACATACCGTCGCGCATCGCAATATTGTCTCGTTAAGCGAATTTCTTTGTCCATATACTCACGTAATGCTCCCTCCATGAAGAGTCGCATACTTACCTTCCTGCGATTGCCTAGGTCATTATTTGGGTCAATCAATCAGGATCCGCTGCATTGCACAGGGTGGTCGGGTCTTGATTTGAATCTCCTTCGGAGGCTTCAGTGGGACAATTTTTGCTGGTCTGCCTTTTGTGGTTTTCACTTTTCATTGACGACATCGCCAAAGGCGATGTTTCGAAGAAGAGATTTGCACCAGCGATAACATTGCTAGTCGCGTACACTTTGCAGCAAACCCTAATCGATTGACCCGAACCTTGACCCGGGCAATCGCAAGAAGGTAAGTATGCCCTACCTTACTTGGGGGCGGTGGTGGTTATATGCTCGTCGTGGCGTCTCGTTCTCCCAAAGATCGCAGACTTGACGAAAATTGGACCATCACTTCATGCCAAAGCCCCTCCGAGTCCTGTAAAGATCCATGAGCTTTCTAACGAGGCATTGACGGCATATAGGCAGCACATTGTCCATACGATCAACCGACGGATAAAACGCGTATCCCTCCACGAAGTACTTTGCCCATGTAGTAGTTTCCACAAGCTACTGTACATGGAGATGTTACCACATGTTCACTAGGCCGTGCTTGTCATGGAACAAGCACGGCATCGCACCGCGGCGATTCGCATACCCAGGTAGCACAAACATGAAGGCACACAACTGGACATCTGTCGCATCCCATTTGCGGTAAAGATTTTCAGTGAGCAAGTAGGGCATATGACTCAAGTGTGAATTCAATTTTGCTTCGAGTTCTCAGAGGGCGAGTGAAGAGTAAGCATGTCCAGAGAAAGTATGTCAAGGTACCAAAGTTGGATACAGGAAAGAAGAAAAGAATGCGCTGGGGGCACATTTTGGTTGCAACCCTCAGAAGCCGGCCTACCAGGTTCATCTGATGAGAAGATAAGACAACAGACGCGGGGGCTGGTATCCCTTCATGTTGCAGCTAGCCAGTAGCAGAGGGTCATCTTGTGAGAAAGCGACCGATTATGCCCATCCGCCGGGACTTTCAGGCACAGATGTCGCGACGCCCAGTGCCTGTCAGCGTCCACCTGCTATTGGTAGCACAAGGTGATTCTCGAACGGTAGTACCACTACGGTTGGTTAGTATGGTTTCCGTTCGCGTAATAGAAGCCATTGTGACTTACTCTACCCGTAGGGTAATATCAAGATCGCGGGTATTTGGGAACTCTGATCGCGCCGACACACGCACTTCGCCGCCTCCGTTGATGGTTCCGCCGTTGATCCTGACTAGAATTCATTTAGCACAACTCCGTAACCATTTTAGAACTATAAGTTCACGTACCATTGTAGCAGTTCTCGATGAGGATTGCGTTGTTTCCGTTGTTCGCGAAATCGACATTGTTGATGACAGCAGCACCAGAACGAGAGACACAGAAGAATCCGCGGCCTCCGCCGCGCGATCGCACGCGATCGATGAAAATGTTGGTGTTATAGGATCCCGATCGCAGCCCGTTCTGGTTTGCAAACCGCAAGGTGCCATAGCCAGTGCCTCTGCCGACATTTTCGCCTTCAACGTATCCGACCCTGGTATTCGTTCCGTTTTGAATCAACAGACCAGACTCTCCGACGTTGCGAGCCACAACTTCACCGATTTGAAGTCCATAGATCTTCCAGGTCTCGACACAATGACTGCTGGGACCGTTGCACCTGATTGAGTTCATAACGACATTGTTGTTTGGCGGGTTATCGCGATCGAATCGAATGCCGATACCCCTGGATACATTGATCACAATGTTGCCCAGGAATAGATCTCGGACGCCGTAGTGATGGAGCGCAAAGCCCGAGGTACCGGTCAACGTGAGGTAGTTGATTCTGGCTCCCACAGTGTTCTTGGACTCCACATTACCACTGCCGGATCGAGCGGGTGTTACGTTGAGCACGCCGCAGCTTTCAAACGTCTTACCGCTGCCGACTGCGATGACTGTGGATCCGATACTGCCCGAAGAAAGAACAGAGACGCGTTGTCCACTGCTGATGGAGCGGAGAGCCGTGTTGATGGCCTGACCGAGATCCCCGCCAGAATACACACTGGCGCCGCTGGCGCGGGTTGCTCTGTATGGGTTGGATCCTGACACGGTGATGTCGGGCGTGCCAGATCCGCAGGCGGGGAGTCGTACCACAGGAACAGCAGGTGCGGTTGTCTGCGCACTGACAGAGGATACGAGAGCCAACGTGGTTGCTAGGCTGATCTTCATGGTTGCGAATGCGACGGGAAGGATCTATGGGATGGATTACACAGCAGCGAGCCAGTGGTAACTGCTTTATACGATTGGGGCACTTGCGACACCAAGTGATCCTCAAAGTGGTAGGAGCACTTCATCTACAACAATCTCCACATCGCCTGCGCTATGTCGCTCACATATTGCCCAGATGGTGGTGTGCTGGTGGCACATCTTGGCAGTACAGGTCTTGAAGCATTGGGATGGCGTTCGCTACCGCGATGAACGCTGAACGATGATCTTTGTGGCTAGCGTAGCCGTTGTCTGGCATCCAGACGTCCTTAAGCAACGCCGGGATTTGAGCCATTTCAAACGTGCTTTCTTGTCGTCCTATACCTTTCATTTACAATAGAAAGAGGCGTTTCTAGAGCTTTCACACATCTTTATTTTTTCAACCTAGACTCATCGAAGTTCTTCTACATGCTATGATCAGGGCACAACTAATCATCCAAGACGGATTGGATATTTTCAGGCCCTTCTTGCAGTACGTAGCGCTTCTTGGGGTGTGCTGCTTCCGCAAAGTTGGAAATTATGGTCTTGGTGTTTACTTCGGGGCATTGTTTGAACGAAATGTCGACAGGCTCGGCCTAGCATTGCGAGAGGTGTGGTTGCCAAGAGGAGTATATCACTCAACCCCGCAAAAGCCACAAGTGGCTTTTGAACTATTTTTGGGTAAAGTCTACTGAGATTTGAGATCTATAATGCTGCTAATAAGTGCGATCGAGTGGCAGCATATTATTACGCAATCTTGGTCCGCTGTGATATTGGCTTTCGGCTACAGGTTAAGCTGAATCATCATATCCTGCAATTTCGCCAGATCCCCTGACATTACCACCTGTTCATCGGTCTCTAACAACGAACGTTGAGATGCTTCTGTAGCTCGTTTGGAAAGAAAGGCGTTCATGTCTTCACACATTCATCATCATGCAAGCAAGGCACTAAGGCTGACATTAGGATCTGCAGTGTCTATAGCGTATCCACTGCAGTCAGAATTCAGCGACATGCAGTCGACCCTATCCGGGCGGAGGGCAGGAATGCGCGATACCAATGATGGTGTCCGCATCAGAGCTGCATGCGCGACGCGTCGGCGACATCGAGAAGTGAACGCGACTTAGCACTCCGAGCATATCGCCGAGCACACCATCAGGGTCCTCTGACTGCGCATCCTTAAATTCTGCTTTGCGCATGCAGATCCATCCAGAATTTCGCATCTGCTATGCTCACCTTCCCACCGAGAGATGGCCGAAGCAATCCGCCACTCGGCAGGAACGCCCGTTGTGCTATGAACCGCGACATCCACTTTGCCACATCCTACGCGGAGCCGCATTGAACGTCTTGAAGGCCTCGTGGTTATGAGACATGGCCATTCGCTGCGACGCTCGCCCGGCAGATATTTCTTTGTACCTTGCTGCGCTAACAATGTCGCAGTGGTCTGTTGTTTCTCGCTTCGCCTGCCATGACATCAACATGACAACGCGCAAAATCACAATCCCATACATCGATTTGTCTCTCTGCCCCGCCAGTTACCACATGGCATAGACGCACTTGGGACCCCCGTATTACTGCAACGGGCTTATAACCTTCTCGAATAAGTCATGACGTTTTGCTAGCCGTCTCGAGCCGTTCTACAGGGCGAGAGAGATGCCTCGTGCTTCGGCAGATGCGCGTAGGCTGCGGCATGTCCACAGTACGACGGGATCGCTATGTCATCGCAAAAACATTTGTGAATTTCGAAAGTAGATTTACCCCTCTCGTAGGTCGCTCTTTCTGAACACAACTCACCTCTTTACAATCTCTCTATCATTCGAAACAGAGTGATATTTTACTTTTAATTACAGTCTACCACCCATTACCATTCCTCAAGATGATGTCCCAAGCTGCCATGCAGGTCGAAAAGGCCGTTGGCCATGGCGATAATGCCACGACGATCCAAGATGTCACCAACCCCGCAAACAACCCGGACTGGGCGGATAAGTCTGGAGAGAAGATGAAGGCCCTGGCCTGGATGGGCAAGAACAGTGTCGAAATCGTCGAGGTGCCAAAGCCCGCGATCATCGAGCCCCGCGATGTCATTCTCAAGATCACCGGTTCCACAGTGTGCGGTTCAGATTTGCATCTTCTCCATGGCTCAGTTGTCGAGCTGCAAAAGGGTGATATCCTCGGTCACGAGTTCTGCGGTGTCGTAGATAGCGTCGGCAGTGAGGTTACCCGATTCAAGAAAGGGTATGTGCGAGCTTGGTTCTGACTGGGTCCAATTCTGACTTTCTATAGCCAACGTGTCGTTGCATCCTTCCAGATCGCCTGCGGCGATTGCTATTACTGCAAGCAGAAGCTTTCGTCCCAATGCGAAAAGACCAACTCGAACACAATCGAAAACGCCATGTACGGCGGCCGAACAGCTGGAATGTTTGGCTACTCGCATTTCACAGGTGGATTTGCTGGTGGACAATCAGAGTACACTCGTGTACCGTACGGCGATGTGAATCTCCTGCCTCTTCCCGACAATGTCCCAGATGAGGAGGGTCTCTTCCTTTCCGACGTCCTCTGCACATCATGGCACGCCGTTGTTGATACTGGTGTCAAGAAGGGCGATGTTGTAGCCATCTGGGGAGCTGGACCCATTGGCCAAATGGCTGCCGACTTCTCCCTGATGAACGGCGCATCCAAGGTCATCATGATCGACTCAAACTGGCGTTTGGACTTTGTCAAGGAGCGATACCCAAATATCGAGACTGTCGACTTCATGAAGCTAGAGAAGGGCGAGTCCGTCACCAGCACATTGAAGAAGATGTGCAACAACCGCGGCCCAGACGTCAGCATTGAGTGCGCCGCTGGCGAGTACGCGAAGGGCTGGGCCCACTACTTCGAGATGATGCTTGGTCTTGAGACCGACACCAGTGAACTGATCAACGAGATGATTGCCAGCACACGCAACTTCGGTCGCTGCGGTATCACCGGTGTATACGTCGGCTTCACCAACCATTTCAACATCGGCTCGCTCATGGAGCGCGGTATCCGTCTCATCGGTAACGGCCAGGCACCTGTGCATTTGTACTGGGAGTCACTGCTCAAGATGATCCAAGATAAGCAGATCAAGCCTATGAAGATGGTCACACATCGCGTTCGTCTTGAGGATCTCGCAAACGTGTACTACGCGTTCGACAAGAAGGAGGATGGCATGCAGAAGGTGTTTGTCGAGACCAAGTTCAGCTTCCCGCCAGCTGAGGGCAGCCCCGAGCTTAAGAGGTTCTAAGCGTGTGTTATATTGAGCCGGCAGGAATGATACCTTGATACCAAGTGCGCGTTGTAAATAGTATCTGTAGTAATGTGACATGCCTTTGATCATTATGACAGGGTTCCCATGCCCCAAGCGATGCATACTTGAAGTCGTTTTTGTCGAAGTCACCCGCTAAGTATCTTTTGGCGCGAATATTTTCAGGCCGAGTCCAACAGCACATTCACAGTCCTCGCACCGCCACATCTGCATGGGCCATTTTCAAAACCCGTACGTCACATCTTTACGGAAGTGACTCCATTAATTATAACGCTATCTCCACAAATCCACCCAAACCCACATGTCAACGCTGGCGCCCGCCGGCGCCCGCCGCAAAAGCAAAGAAGCCACCAGCTCGTCTTGGCAACCCGCTATCGCCGCCGTCGCCCGCCGGGCGTGCAGGTACTAAGTCTATTTGCACGACAGCGGTGTGTGTAGTAAGAGGGTCGCGTGAGTGATGATAAGATAAGTGATTGGAATACGAGGGCACGGACGGGATGGATTTGGGTGTGCGCAGACGCTGGTGTGGTGGTGGATGGGAAAGGCTGGTGATGACGTAGTGCTAGTTCGGTAATTGATGCATTCTGTGTTTGTGGTGTGCCATATGTGATCGTTGCAATGTTTTGATAGCAAGGTGCATGGAGCGAGGTGTGGTGTTCCTTCAATCCAAGAATGGTTAAGTTGCTTTTTTAAGGTATGGTTCCATGGCGAGCATCACAGAGGCCTGGGCATGTTCAGAAATATCCCTTACTGTTGATTTTGTTCAGTACAATGCCTCGAGATTATACAGCCCTTTCAAACGTGCAAAATGAAGGATGCTGTGTTTGTTCCGCCCGCCACAAGTTCTTGCGAGGTCTGGTGTGCACGCTCCTCATGCCATTGGCCATTGGGGCTAGCCTTGGAGGATGTCAGGTCTCATCGAGCCAAGTAGACAAACCTTCCACCACAATGGCCATGTATCGGGATACGCCTCAACTTGCCACGTAGATCGCATAGATGCCGGCGGACCAAGCAGACTTCGGCATGGCAGAACTAGTGACTGTTCAATGTCTGGAAGAGCACACATGCACTCACTGTCACGATCGCCGACGGTCCACCTCTCTGACTACGACTCTGGAAGACGAGAAGAGACGCGCCCGGGACGGTTGTATATATTATAAGTTGTTGGTGACATGCGTGGAATGGTATTCGTCCCAGGTAGTTAAAGGCATCAATTCCATTAAAATCGTAAGTCCGTGGAGCGTTGCAATCGAGCATGCAAGTCACAGGGAGACTCTTGAATGTTTGGCTGTGGATGGTAAGTAATTTCATTTCACCGTATAGAATTGTCCTTTGTTACCTAAATGACGCCTTGATGTAGACAAGACTGGCAACACGATATCTCTCCTAGCCAAGCAACCCGCCAAAGTTTTGCCTGGCCGGACAGATCATGCATCGACATTTGCGACCATCAAGAACTGGTTACATATCTGCAATCAAAATCATTCAGCATGTCGAGTTCCTGGCTTTGGAGAGATCGACGAGGTCATCGCTCCTATTCGCCTCCTAGACGTACGCCAGGATCGACTTGTACTGCGAAAGTCCACACGGCCGGACAGGTACGCATGTCTCAGTCATTGTTGGGGGTCAGGAACGCGCATTCAACGTACTCTTCTTAAAAACATCGCCGAGCACGAGACGGTCGGTGTGTACTTGTCCCGCCTTCCAAAAACGTTCCGAGATGCCGTCTTCATCTGTCGCACACTTGATATAGACTTCTTATGGATCGACAGCTTGTGCATCATTCAAGACAGTGAACAAGATTGGCGCGTTCAGGCTGCTCAAATGGCCGACATCTACGAAGGTGCGAGCATCACCATTGCAGCGTCTGCATCCCGAGACTCTTCACAAGGTTGCTTCCGCGAGACGCGTGGCTCGTATGTAGGGCAGCGCTTGGATGGTTACGAAGGCATACACGTTCGGCGCAGACTACCCAGAATGGCGTCAAGAACGAGCACATCGGCAGTTGACATCGAGTCATGGCCGCTGCTAAGTCGAGGCTGGTGTTATCAAGAGATAGCTCTCTCACCGCGCATAGTGCATTTCGCCGCCCAAGAAGTTATATGGCAATGTCGGCATGAAAATATCCACGAAAGCACCGAGACAAGTCCATCGACGACTGTGAGCAGCGGTTACTTTGACGTTCAATCACGGCAGAAGTTTTCTGATCCCAGAGGCATCGACTTTACGACAGCCCGATGGGCACAGGCGATTCAAGACTACTCGCAGCTGGGCTTGACCTTTCACAAAGATAAACTCCCGGCGATTGCTGCGATAGCGAAGCGTACGCAGGCACACCTAGTCGACGACGAGTACCTGGCGGGACTTTGGAAGAGTACACTTCTTGCGGACTTACTATGGTACACGGATACGCCGTGCGCCGCACGTCCTCTGCTGGACGCACATGGAAGCAAAGTACCTAGTTGGTCATGGGCATCATTATCTGGTGCGGCGAGATGGGCGTCGCCGCCGCCTAGAGAAGTGCCATTGCTCAGGAACGTTGAAGTCGTTTCCTCGACGTACATCACCGATGGACCCAGGATAACTGGAAGTATCAAAGAGGCAACGATCAAGTTGCGTGGCGTTCTCCTCCAGATGAATCAAGTCGCCTCTCATGATGAGGCTCGACAACAGGTAGACGCTCTGTCCGCCGAACAGATTGAGATAATAGTCCACGGTGACATTGCTACACTGGCCGAGCATACACACCATGAATATCGTTCTGTCGTTGCATCCTCGGTTTTCTGGGACTGTCAACCGACCCCACCGCAAGAGTCCGCAAGTCACAAAGATAGATACATCCTTCCTATACAGGCGGTGAAATATGGATACCGGCATAGCGGCCTGGTCCTCGACCGGATCGGAAGCGAGCACAAGTATCAAAGGATAGGCTACGTCGAGCTACAGCACCTTGGAGAAGTCATCTGCGAACGATTCAAAGACACAATCGAGTCTCTGGAAGAACAAGACGCAACATGGGATTCTCTGTACAGATATGCGCAGGAGTTGACCAGAGAGTTTGAGGATATGGATACTTGTATCCTGGAACTGGTGTAAGAGGTTGGATGTTTGATCAAGGGCTATCTATGTTTGTTTGGGATAAGTACCAGTGACAATGCCTAGTCGCGTAAGTAGGTTCTAGTATGTATGTACTTTTGATCAAGAAGTACAGAGCAATCGCCCGCAAGCGATCATGTACCATTTCCAAAAGGAAGTCGCTTCAAACCATACCACCACAACACCTTCCCTCTCACACCACCCTCCCATCCAACCATGACGCAACCACAACTCACTCCCAGCCTAATTCCAACCACCCATCGCCAAGTCCTGCACCTTCCAACCCCCGTCCCATCACATTCGCTTGTTTATTCCCGCGGGCGCCAACACAAGTGCCGTTGTTCCGGGATGGTGACGTCGGAGGTTATCTACCAGTCTTGGCAGGATATCATGGAACAGGGATAAGGGATAATGGACCAGGGTTGTCGAGTGGAGGAGTGGTCAGACGGGCATGGGATTGTTGAGATTGCGACGGGAGTGTGTTGGGATGATGGCTGGGATGTTCAGGAGAATATGTGTGGTGTGGTTTAATGGGGAAGGGATGTGCTTTGGTGTATTGGTACATGGGGAATTCTAGATATGTTGTGGATATCTTATGGGCGCGTAACTTCACATTTAGTCTCAAACCTCGCAACAACGCATATTAAGTACAGTATATTTGATTTCGGTTCGATTACATTAGCTCAGACGAGAGAGAGAGGCTCTATACAACAACGCTCGTCGGAGCTTTCTAACGCCCAAATGCTCGAAAAATTGCTGAATGTTGTAATCCTGCTGCACCCGCTTGGGTGGCCAAAACGCCAGGGAAATGCGACACAAATGGTATCCGCGATGTGATGTGTTTTAAACAAAGGAAATCGTTTCTCGAAACAACAAGGAAACATGTATATACGACAAGGTGGTGGTGGTTTGCGTTGCGCCGTCCTGGGTCCAGCAGGATGGTGTGTGTGTGTCGTCCTGCGGTGTGGTGTGTGTCCGCCTCCTTTCGTTCCGTGCTCTGGGAGTAGAGCTCGCCTACGCGGGGATTTATGCCATGTTTGCGACTCCGTGTTTCTCGTCATCGTCCTTTTCGAACATGGTGTCCTCGAGCCACTTTGTGGCCTTCGCGCAGTACGAATCGATGTAGGTTGTCCAGAGGTGCGCAATGGTGTATTCGAAAGCGAAGAAGGTGGGAATCGCGAGCGCCCACACGAGCCAGTGGGACGATCGGGGAATGAAGTGCTCAATGGCCTTGCCCTCTCCTTCTGCGGGGGGCTGCTCGACCCAGTATGGCTTGGTGCTCCATCCATAAATCAACCTCGCGAGACCGACCTTCATAACTGTTCCGTGCGTGAGGTAGACCGCGAAGCTGTTCCTGCCGACCCACATGAAGAGCTTGTTCGAGAAAATGTTCTGTAGCGTGGGTGACAACCAGATGCCAGTGACCATGAGGTCCCATCCAATGGCGGTAAATCGCTTGGGGTAGCTGGCCGCGCCGTGTGGGATGATGAAGTCGCCGACCCACTTGAGCTGCCTCGACCAAAGTGCCCACTCCCAGTGCTCTCCAGGATAGCAGGCGACGTACCAGCCGAGGACGATGAGAGTGGTGAGAACGGCTCGGCGGGCTTTCGGGTAGGCGTTGACAAAGTCGCGGAACTTCTTCTCGGAGCCGAGATCGCAAAGCATGACACCGTAGAGGAATTGGCACTCAAAGGTTTCTAAGCAAAGTCAGCAATGAGTTCCACCAATCAGGCTGGTTCAGACATACCCTTCTCAGGACTGGTGCGCATCCAATACCACAGGAACAGGACGGTGCAAGTGAAGAATCGCATGCGGAATTTCATAAAGACGGTGGCGAACAACAAAACGTAGATGAGGAAGGCGCCCTGCAACAGCGGGAGGAGTGCCCACTGGTGGTCATCGTATTCGTTGTTGGCTCCGGACCATGACATCTGGAAGTTCTTGATCAAACGTGGAATCTCCGTGTCGAGGCCCCCAATGTTTTGCGGCACGGATCGTCGAAACCAGTGGGAGTCGCTCCTGTGCGCAACCTCAAACGCGCCAATTTGCGCAAAGAACCAGGCAATGAACAACGCAATCGTGGCAGGGAGAATCAATCGCGGTGGTCGTCGAAAGGCGGACTTGCCAAGTGTGACGAGTGCTGCTGGAATGTTTCCGGACTTTGCTTGACGTAATGGTTTGATTGCGCACACGTAGCCTGTGAGGAATGCGAACATGGTAACTCCTATGCGTCCCTGCCACGGCAGCCGCAGGAAAGGAAGCTGGAGGATCTGTGGTGCGGCGTTCTCATTGTCTCGTGGTGACCATAGACTGTAATCCCACGCTCGGCACAAATGTGTGGTGACGACCCAAAATGATGCAACTCCTCGTACACCCTGAGATTGTAAGTGCCATGTAAACAATGAACGAGTGTGGGCATAACAAACCTCGACCCATGTGACGTTCTGACGGTTGTTGGACATCTTTGCAGGACTGGGGCTTGTGCCAGCGTCGGCCTTTTGAGGAGAGAAGCCGGCAATTGTGGCGCGTACAAGCGACGGGGTATTCGCAAGCAAGGTCGTCATGCAAGCGATTACTAGGCGAAGGAAAGGGAGGGCGTTGGCCACGGAGATAAATAGGCGTAAGAAAGAACAGGAATCAAGCAAGAAGAGAAGAGCGGGTGTGGCAGCTATGGAAATGCATTGTGACGCCTCGCCCGCACCAAGCAGGAGGTTAAGTGCGTGCAGCAGGGTGCAAGCAAGTTCCCCCATGCGAAGACGGGTAGTCGGATTAGGGAGCTTGGCATGATAGATGCCCGTCAGGAGGAAGCGATTGACGCCAAATTTTGCCTTTCTAATTGGCCTGGGGGCTTGAAAGGGAAACAAGCGCCGAGCCTCGACGGGTGGCCGCGTAATAATCCTCGGCGCTGTGAGTTCTCCTGTTGACAACGGCTCCACCCTCTGAGATGGGAACTGCTTGGCGGTGAAGACTGCGCTGGTGTTGGGCCCCTTGCCAGCCGGTGATGCCACCTACAACCGGCTGTCGGCACCGCTGAGGGCGCACAAGAGCGGAAAATGCTGAGGGGAGGGCTGTGGCACGGGTGCTGCGCATCTCTTGATGATGCGACGTACGTGCCAGAGCTGCAGGCAAATCAGAGTGTGGCGTCCCGTCTCAGAAACAGCCATCTCAATTTAGCTGGCCGGCCGCACACGATTCGCTCGGTTGGCGCAGCGTTCGAGCCACAGGGCGCCTCTGACGCGGCGCCTCGAAGGCCGGATCGCCCGCAATAGATGAAAAGTGGTTCAAACGGAGGGGACGCGCACTGCAGTCGTTTCCTCTGTTGATGCGCGGAAAGTGGTGTTGCGCATCTGGACGCGTTGGTGGCAGGCCATTGATTCAAGGGCTGCAGAGCCTCATCTCGCCTGGGTGCCATCGTATTACGTGAAGCTCCTGCGTCCCCCAGACTTGCATGGTCAGACGTCGCATCTGCAGATCGCAGACAAAAGAGGCGTCACGAGCCACAGCAGACTCTGGTCCACTACGGGCTGTCAGCAGCCGTCGTCCGTCATTCTGCAGGGTCGCGTGGGAGAATTTTCGCTAGTCATCGTAGTGTGCGGGTAGATAACGTGCATACACTAGATACGGACTGGGTGATACGTCATATTACAGCGACAAACACACGACGCTAGCATTCCAAGATACACCCGTCAACGACGTCGTCCCGCCAACATTAGTGATTCTTTTCTACAATCTCCTTGGCAAATGCCGCAAAGTCTCGTCGCTCGTCCACCTTCTCCCACAGGTTCGGCTGAGTGAACACGGCAATCGTGTTCCTTGCAACCTTGCCTCCAGTGCCTGGCCCCGCTCCCCGAACAAAGTGGGGAACCGCTTTGAACTTGCCCTTGGTGATGATCTCGAGCGCTTCGCCCGTTTGGAAGCCTAGGCAGTCGCGGGGTATGCTGACCTTGGTGACTGCGCCTGTCCGTGAGTGGATGTAGAGGCCAGCTTTGGGGTCGGGTGAGCGATCCAGCTCCTTTAGCGGCGCGAATGCACTGCCTGTCTGCGGCGGGTGGGCGGCCTCGTCGACAAACATGGCAGACGTGAGACCAGTGAGACACCCGTGATCAAGATGTGTGGCGCACCAGTCGTCTTCATCGCCGCTGGCATCGCTGGCAGTCTCGCTTAGAGACTGCTGATTCGGGAAGTAGTGCAGCAGCCGCGCCTTGGTGGAGATGCTCGTCTTGACGAGGTGCTCCAAGAAACCCTTCTCGTAGCCGTCAATGTTGGCCTCGGCATACTTGTCGCAGGCTCGCGCAACTAAAGCAGCAATGTCGATGATGAGATTGCACAGCTCGCGGAAGGTCTGCTCGAAGCCGGGGAGCAGCTCTTCAGACGGCCACACGTTAGGCGCCGTATACTCTGGAAAGGAGGGGTACTTTTCAGCCACGGACTGCTGCTGCTCCTCGAAGGCTGAGGCACAGTTGACATAATACGATCCTTTGAGCGTATCGTAGCGACCGTCTTTGAGCGTTTCCTTTCCGCATGACCATCCAACCAGCCACTTTGACGCCGGCGACTCCAGTTTCTCTGGCCGGTGTTAGTTGGGTAGGCACCACTTCGATCAACCATGACTGACCAAGCTGTTCCGGTGAGAGATTGGCCAAGGCAGACGAGTAAGACAACAACTTGTGCCTGAGTTCGTGGAACCTGGGCGGGAGGTCCCTGACAACGATTATGCCAAGGCTCGCAGGACCAAATGCTTCTTCCAGCAGAGAGAAGTCGACATTGTCTGGCCGGGGTTAGTCGGGGTGTGTATTCTGCGGCAAGTATGCTTACTCTTGCGGAGGTCCTCTAGGCCGACAGCGACGGCGCTCTGTGTAGTTGCTGCGGTGAGGCTTGCCATGGTTCCTCTTCTTACTGATATGAATCGTTCTTACTTCGGTGCACAGTACAGCGGTCAGGAATACGAGATAGTCGCTACGCGTCCGTGACTGGCTTCAACACACTGATACAATCAATTCAGGATGACTCTGTTCATTTATCTCAACTTGCAAAATCTGGAGCCCGAGGTTGTCTGGTGGTGAAGTTCCTCTCACCTGCCTGATTGGTCGTGTGGCGGCGAGCTCCGTTGGCTTGGAGCTTCGGACGTCCGATTCCGAGCTCTAAGCTCACCACCAGAAAAACATCACCATGCCCAAAGCGCTCCACTTCAAGGGCGACAAAAAGGTCAAGAAGAAGAAGCGCACGACCGAGCCCTACGATGCCGACAATGCGCCCTCAAAAGCGGTCACTACGCCTGCAGAGGGCACCGAAGACGACGATTCCTGGGTGAGCGCCGAAGTGCCTAGCGACATCTCTGGGCCCATTGTCATTGTCCTTCCAACAGACACGCCGAGTTGTCTCGCATGCGACGCAAATGGCAAGGTCTTCAGCTCTGCGCTGGAGAATATCGTCGACGGCGACTTGGCAACGGCAGAGCCGCACGATGTGAGGCAGGTCTTTGTTGCGAACCGCGTCGCAGGCACCGAGGGTCTCAGCCTGAAGGGCCACCACGGAAGGTCAGTCGAGCAAAAACTCCATGCAAATCCTAGCTGACTCTGTACAGATATCTGAGCTGCGACAAGTATGGCATCTTGAGCGCCAATGCCACAGCCATGTCACCTGAAGAGTCCTTCATCGTCGTCCCCGTGCCTGACAATCCCTTCGCATTCTCGCTCCAGACCGCGCGCGACCAGTTCTTCAGCATCGACGAGTCGTCTACAAGCGGGCCCGAGATTCGTGGCGATGCTGAGAGCATAACCTTCAACACAACCTTCCGCATACGCATGCAGGCACGCTTCAAGCCGCGGCTCAAGGCGTCTAAGGAGGAGAAGGCCAAAGAGAAGATCAGCAAGAAAGAACTCGAGGAGATCATCGGGCGAAGACTGGAGGACGACGAGGTAAAACGACTGAAGAAGTCGCGACGAGAGGGCAACTTCCACGAAACGGCCCTCGATATGAAAGTCAAGTCCTCGCATGACAAGTACGCATCAATGTGAGCCATCGCGTCATCTACCACGAAACACGTCCAGAATTGCGATCCGCACCGTTGAATCACGGAACCATGGTCTTGGACCTATCACCGTGCCCAGCCGTTGCCAAGAAGCAAGTGGGTCCGTTGTCCGACACTGGCCTGCATGCCGCTCTTTCCATCCTTGCACCAGGGACCTGCACGACAGCGGGGCGCAACGCTGGCATCATGCGCCACGATATCGAAAATCACGCGCCACGACTTCGTTGCATTTGTGGCTGGGGTCTAGGGAAGACTCATCCGTCTCGGCGCGCATCCTTGAACGTCCGCGGGAGGGGCTCAAGAGCCGTCGTATCCGAGTAAGGGGGTGGAGAAATTGGTTATTCTTTCCGGTCGCCTAGGACTGACGTAGGCAGCCGAGATAGGCATTAAGGAATGAAACAAGCTGGGTCCATGTGCCGCTGAGGTCACTGTTGTTGTTTTGTTTCCATTCACATGCTCAACTGCTTTAAGCCATCCGCAGCGTGACAACTATATGGTGTGTGCAACGAGAGAACACGATGAGTTTTGGGGTGGAACCCTACCCTACGCATTACCTCCCCTATGGTTCCAAGTGGTTCCAAGTGATAGCCTATTCGTCTTCAGGGCGCCATAGTGGCGTGCGAAGTGTTCGGCTTTCATTAAAGGAGGACAAGCGATTAGTAGGATGTGTCTATTTGTGTTGATGGAAATGTCTCGCACTATGGGCAAGAGGTAAAGCTTTGTAGTCGATTGTGGTCGAGATGGTAGATTCGCCAGTCTTAAGGTTTCGAATAGAGACAGTGAATTGTACAGTACAGTCCTTGAGGGTGTGAACTCTATGTCGACAATAATGTCTGGATGGTCGACACAATGTTCTAAAGATGGCGTAATTTCTGTATGTTAAGCTACCTTGATTCATTGCCTACCTTTCAATTGGCATTAGGAAAGGTAGGAATGGGATTGATATGGTTCTAGCTGATGTAATCAGATGAGTGTGAGGTACAATTACATAAAAGGCTCTTAGATAGTAAATATAGCTAACATCTATTACTCTCCTAATAGATGTGGATAGTAAGGTTGGCGCGTTTGGAAGATATAATTATTGTACTTTTTCCTGTCTGGCGGGTATTTTAGCAGGCAGGGAGGGACGTTACTAGACGGAGGAAATGTGTTCGAGAATTGTACTTATGAGTTGGTCAATGTGGCGCGTCCTAGCCAACACAACTACTGTGCCGCATATCGCTGACTCATCACTAGACGCCTATTCACCCTGGAAATACGACGCATCGCTTGTGCTGGTGCGGGCACCGTACTTTCCTCTTCTTACACCTTCCTGTGTTTCAACAAAGAACGTATTCCTCACTCTACATCTTCAATACCAATCTCCTCTGTACGAATAACGCATCAAACAACTCTTCCAGTCTCTAGTCACCCGTTCATCAAACATGCTTGCATACCATCCCCAAGTAGAAAACAATTATCTCAAGCACAAGGTAAACCCAGCATCTATTCAGCATGATCTACCTCCGACCGACCTATGCCTCAGGACCCAGAGCACGACCACATAGGAACATCCTGCACGTTCGACGACTGCGCACAGTGCAGCTGTACAGAAGAGCTGGCAGATCACTGCCGTCACTGCTACCACTGTCAGACGTGTTCGAGGGCGATATGGTTTGGCTGCCGTGTATGCCCTCACTCACCGGTGCCGAGCGTATATAGCTCGTGGTTCAAGAACAAAGTACGTGCGGCGAAGAGCGAGAAGCCTGGCGGGGGCACGGAGAAGACGGGTGATGGCCAAGAGAAGGAAGATGGATTGACTGAGCAAGAGAGGCGACATGCTGCTCGCGGACTATCGCCGGAGTCGCCGGATTTTTCGTACGCGTCGGTGGACGATAGGATTCAGCAGCTTCGCCCACCGTCGTTGTATTTGGCGGACGCGTTGGAATGCGAGAGTGGAGCGAAGAAGCAGGCCGAGGCGAAAACTCCATCCGGTAGCGCCGCTACAATGAAATCAGCCACGTTAGATGGCCAAGGCTGTCTCACGAGGAATGCCAGGTATAGATACACTATACTCAGGTTGCATTACACTTTGTGGATGGAACACATTCACGTGCTCAACTGCTCTTTACCCATCCGCAGCGTGACAACTATCTTCATCGGGAGCATAGACAGCTCGGACAAGCATGTTATGAACATCGATTACTATGTTCTTAACGTTGTTAGCTTTCGTTCGCTCAACACCCGTTGGCCGCCATACTGATTGTGGAGCTTCAATTCATAGGGCACGCGGATAGATACTCGTTGCATAGCCACAATAAGTCCTTTGTTGTCAAAACAGACAACAACCTAGGCGCTTCAAGCATGGATCTAGACGTCATTACCCTTTTTGCCTCACTTTGCTCTGAGCGTAGAGGACCTTCGTAGATGAAGAGTAGACTGTAGCACTATCCTGATTTTGAGGTTGCTAGCAAACATCTTCGCTGCATAAAAGCACTGTGTCTTGACGGACTATGCGACGGTCAAGTTCGAAGTACCAAGAGATACATGGGTGTTCTGATTTGAGGCTATAAATGTATGGGAATTGCGTTGCGATTAGTTGGCTTGGGAGCGACGTACCATGCTATATGCGCAGATTAGGATACCCTGTCCAAACCTGATGTACGGGCGATTTCACTTAGATGTTCATCGATTCGAAGTAAAGAAGAGCAGTCTGGTGGATCTTTTCCAGTAGAATGGAGCGTGTTACAGTCATGTGTAGCGTGGTATATATTATGCAAGTCGTGAATGTTCTTGGACATCAAGATCGCCCGAGGTTTGACTGGGCTCATACTAGTAGGAACGAAAGATCATAAAAGAGAACAGTGCCTAGTAGGCACAGTGAGGTTTGTCAATCGAATGGCGTGGCGGCAAGCCGCGGTCGATGCGGTGGTGTTCAAGTTGAAGGAGAAGAAAACCCGCATCACTTCATCTCAATCTTGTGAAGTGAAGTTGGGGATTCGGACGTTTCTTCAAAGCCAGTATCTAAGAGTCGAAGACATTTGCTAGCCGCATCGCTGGAAGGGGCCGGTATCTTGCAAAACTTCCAAGGAGCAGTTCGCCTCGAGTAAATCAGTTTCCTGGTTACATAGAACGCCAGGCTTCCAAGGTTTAGCGCATGTAAAGAGGTGAGGCTGAAATGGTCCACATTCTCACTTATAGTCTAGGTAGTGCATGTAATGCAGTTCTTGATTAAGTGCAAAAAACTTCTTGTCATGCTTCATTCGGTCCGAATGCACATATCCAGGTCAATTCAAAGACGCATGGATCATGCACCCCATTCCTTGCAATATTGCTAGTCACGTATAGCCAACACGTGTTCCCACCTCTGTTTTCGTCTCGCATTGCTCATATTGATTGAAACGCGAAGGAACAGCTACCGACGACTTCGACGTTGTTCCGCCGTCTTTGGTGCTTGAGATTCACCTGCTTACCAATGCCCAGAACCTACGAAGCTTGTTTCCCACAACTAGTGACCACACCAAACTTTCGCGGAGTGAACCGTTGGTACATATGCCCTCGCATCATGGCGCGGAAGTCCTCAAACGCCATACCTTTCTTTCACCTTTCTGAGAGACTTCCATTTCCTTCTTGATGATGGCATCAATCTCCGTGCCGAAAGGCTTCAGACTAACTCACGTCGGGCTGCGAGTCGACGACCTCGACCGCTCCATTGCCTTCTACTCAGGCGTGTTTGGCATGTCTGAACTCTATCGTATGCCACTTGATACTGTTACGGTGGTTTTTCTTGCATACGCCGATTCCGCCGCGCCAGATACACCATTATTTGCCCGTGAGGGAGTGCTTGAGCTTGTTTGTCCAAAGGTCAGTGTCTATGCATCTGCCATTTTCATAGTCCCCGCATAGTTGTGTTAGCTGATTGAATTGTTGCTAAACATCTGAACAGGATCAAACCAAAGCCGCTGCGAACCGCGACACAAGCTTCGTCAAACTCGCATTTGGCGTCCCTGACATGGGCAAGACAATGGAGTACCTCAATGCTAACGACATTAAGATCGTGAAACATTCGGGCACAGCTCAGGACTCGGAAGTCGCGGCGAGGTTTTTAGGTTGCGCGTTGCCTGACTCGGGATTGGATAGAGGGCTGTGGGATGCGATGGTGAATGTGCCATTTGTGGAGGATCCGGATGGGAATTTGATTGAGATTATTCCGTATGATCAAGGTCGCGCAGAGTAATTTGAACATGAGATATACTGATTTGGCTGCAAGCAAATCTATTGGACAGGAATGATTGGCATGGTGCTAGAGTGCATGTGACTACGTTTGTGGTTGCCTGCTTTGCGGCTGAGCACGAGGCTGAAACGTGCCAGGAAACGCAGCCTCGATTGCCCCGCACCTCTTGAGCCATTATGCTCTAACCTAGCTTCCCCAGAGTCTGACGTGTCTTATGCCAGTAACACAATGGATCCCGGAACCGCAGTTGGGGTTGCTTCACTTGGAATCCAAGTATGTGAAGGCCTGCTCAAGTATTATCGAGACTGGAAAGGGTACAAGGACGACATTCGAGAGACGTGCACAGGAATCGCCGACCTCAGCAAGACATTCGGCCTCTTAAAAGACATGTTGCAACGCGCTTCACCGAATGACCTCGCACGGCGGGCGCAAGAATGTCTGGTAACCACTCAAGAAGGCGTTCGACAGCTCGAAAAGAAATTGAAGAAGCTGCACCGCGAGGCTCCAACAGGACTGAGGCAGAAAGCTCAAGCTGGTGGCTTGCGCTTGGTTTACCCGTTTCGAAAAAGTACCCTAGAAAAGCTCAAAGAGATCGTGCAGGATTTGATGCAGCAGTTGAACCTGGCGATGCAAATTATCCTGTTGGACAACGGTAGTTCAATTCAAACCACGACTACCCAGATTGAGCACAAGCTTGAAAACGTCACGGACTTGACTACACAGATTGCAGCGACTACACTTGATACAAAAGTCCAGCTTTCCGACGCTACAACCGACATCAAAACACTCCTTTCGGCTGAGGAGTCGAGGACCCTTGAGAAGATTCTGAATTGGCTCGCTGCGCCCGATGCATCTATCAATCATCGTCAGGCATGCGAGAAACATGAGCCTGGAACAGGAGAATGGCTCTTGGCGAGCAAAGACTATCAGGATTGGGTCTCTGGTTCAAATCCGATTCTTTGGTTGCATGGCAAAGCTGGTTGTTGCAAAACAGTGATGTGTTCAACAATCATCGTGGATGTGCTGGGCCAAATTTCCGGGAAGCATGGCGTCGCATTCGCATATTTCTACTTCTCGTTTTCGGACGAGCGAAAACAGACTTATGCCGACATGCTGCTCTCTGTGATCACCCAATTGAGTCGAGGCCGGAGCATCCATCCGCTCTTGCAGGCATCATACGAACGGCATAAACCCCAGGAGCCTTCTCACCATGTTCTTGAAGCCATACTATCAGCGCTACTCGGAGAAGCACAGATACCTTATCTCGTCCTTGACGCCTTGGATGAATGCCCCGAAGAGCATCGAGAAGTGATCATGGAGGGTTTGAAGCGAATCACATCTTCAGTGTCGAGAACCCGAGTCCTTGTCACCAGCCGTCGAGAATCGGACATTGTCGATCTTATGTCGGGATGGTGCGAAAATGAGCTTGCTATCAACGAATCAGGTGTTAATGCGGACATCGACATTTTTGTCCAGAAGGCTTTGGCTACTGACCGGAAACTGATGTGCTTGCCAGCTGCAACGAAGACGGAAATTGCAGATGTGTTTCACGTAAAATCAGACGGGATGTGAGTTGTCTGAGCTCGCATTGAAGACTTGTCTCAAGTCGTGGTGCCGCAACTGACATAGTCTCTAGGTTTCGATGGGCAGCACTCCAGCTCCAGTCCATCCGCAGTCTCAAGATCCTACGGCCGGCCTATATTTCGGCTGCGCTCCATGCTATGCCGCGTACCTTGGATAAGACTTACGAGCGCGTACTGGCCTCAATTGACGATCTATACTTCGAAGAAGCTCGCACGGCACTGGAATGCCTTGCCTTTAGTACCAGGCCTCTGACTGTCGCCGAGATGGCTGAAGTATGCAGCATACGCCTCAATAATAGTGGAGAGCCATCTTTAGATGAAGGTGGCCATGTGGCGCTTCTTGGGCTGCTTGGTGTCCTATCATCTTTTGTGCTTGTCGGAACACCGCAGGTGGAAATTGTTATATTTCAAGACGACTACTTCTTCCATAAACCATATCCAGACAAGTATGATGCTTCCTGCTACCGTCAGGACATCCGGCTAGCCCATTTCTCCGTGAAGGAATTCCTCGTCTCGACTAGGCTACGGCAATCGGATGCCGGACTCTCAAGATACGCACTCTGCGAATCTCAAGCGCACTCATCCTTGAGCCAGATTTGTTGTTCTTATTTCCTGTATTTCACGGAAGAGCCCAATATCAAGATCTGGATCGAGGACGAGAAGGAGCCAGCCCCCGGAACAAGGGCAAAAGGTTACAATGTGCACCGCCAAGATTACTTGGAAGATTTTACTCCCGCTTACCCATTGTTGTCTTATGCCCACCGGCAATGGACACATCATCAAAGGCTGGCGGAACTGGGCAAACAGCGGCTCCAAACACATACGAGCCTTCACATGAGGATCCTTGCCGACGAGCGAGTAAGGGTCTCGTGGCTGCGTCTCATAGGCCAACGGATCTCAGCTTTTGCCTACCAAGATCCGTGGGAGTCACTATACTCCCAACCTCAATACTTAACGCTCCGCGACTGGCACGATAACACGACTTCATTATACTGGGCAACGGATCTCGGGCTGCAGCAAACTGTGTCTTGGATATGTGCTTCGGCGTCCCCGCAAGATGTCCGCGCTACTGGCGGAGTATATCACACCGCAGCTCACTGCGCAGCATACCGTGGCGATGAGAAAATCCTCAAGACGCTCATTGAAAACGGTGCTGACGTGCATTGTGAAGGCGGTGTTTTTCGCACAACCCTACAGGCCGCTGCATTTAGTGGGAATCCAAAGGTTGTAGAAGTTCTTCTCAAGAACGGCGCAGACGTGAGATGCGAGGGAGGTCGTTATGGTACGGCGATACTTGCGGCAGCGTTTTGCGGGCACACGCATATTGTGCTGCAGCTGCTTAGCTCAGATCCAGGCAAGAACGTGCTTAATTTCAGATCAAGCGACTTCGGCACCGCTCTAGAAGCTGCTGCTAGAAAAGGAAACGAACGTATCGTGGCAGCGCTTCTACAAGCTGGTGCGAACCATGGAAAGGCCATATTTTATGCTCTATCGAATGGCCACACTGGAGTCGCACGTGTATTGATCAACCATGGAGCAGACGTGAATATACGATATTTGGACGTATTCACAGTGCCGGCTAAAGAACATGCAACCTGGAATTGGCAGCTTATTCACTGGGCAGTGAGATTTGGCAGCGAAGAGATGGTGGCAATGTTGATCCAGGCCGGTGCTGATGTTACATCTTCCTCCAGAAAGCTTCTTCTGTCTGTGGCGGAAGTAGGCAGCATAGAGAAATTCGAAATGCTGGTGAAAGCCGGTGTCCAGATCGACCCGCTGTTTGAAGACTTACTTGTCGGCGCTGTCAAAGGTGGGGCTGTGTCCATCGTGGAAAAGCTGCTCCAGGCAGGGTTCACATTTGTCGGGAAACACGAACCGCTAATAACAGCAGTTATACTCGGCTCTGAAGAAATGGTCAAATTGCTTTTAAAAGCCGGTGCAAACATACATGGCCGCGCACAATACAACCCCTCACACGGCTATAGTGGTAACGCACTCATTGCCGCAGCGGAAAACGGCAATGTGGTTATCTTATCGCATCTTCTTGATGCAGGTGTGTATTCAGACGACGAAGATTACAGCTGGGGGCCTTGGTATCAGTCCCATATGTACGGTAACAGAAGCTGGTCGTGCAAACAAGTTGCTTTGATGAAAGTCATTGAGTTTTGGAAAGATCATCGGGAAAAGAAAGATGCCAGCAGTCAGTGTGCCATCATGATGCAAAAGCTGATTGATGCAGGTGCGGACATCCACACGGAGAATGATGCAGCATTATATGAGGTCGTCCGACAGGGCACCGAGTGGTGGGACCGTGCAAAGCCAGACGAAGAGGGTATCGTGAAGCTTGTACAGGTCTTACTTACGAACGGAGCCAACATCAACACGCGGGACCAGGGTCCCAAATTTTCCAATATCGATTGCAGGCCCAGCATACTTTACATGGCCGTCAAAACACGTTCTACGAAGCTCGTACAGCTTCTGGTTGCTCATGGAGCCGACGTAAATGGCTATGGAGCCGATGTGAATGCATATGGTTGGACAAAATTCTCATCAAAGGGTCTTACCAGAGAGGGGAAATGGATTAAATTTTCTCAATATGCAAATCGGTATGACAGCATATTGCTGGGTGGTATCAGGACTGGAAATGTGGAGATGGTCAAGCTCCTACTTGACATTGGTGCGGATATCAAGACAGTAGACGCTGCTGAAGCACGAACTTTGATTGCGGCAGCGGGACTTTCCACTCCGAACTTGCCCTCCAATCGTTTAGCTATGCTGCCTATCATTATAGATAGTTTACTAGAGAGGAGAGGAGCAGATGATCCCATTTTCGACGACGACGAGGACGCATTGCGGAAGTCAATACAGCGATTTGAGAGGTATTGTGAGATGGAACGCAAGTCCCTCATAGAGATCAAGAATCTGATTAGGGAACGCCGAGCTATCTTCATGAAGAAGTAGCGACTTGGCAGTAAATACCAACACCTCTTCCTGGATAGCTTCACTCCACTTTTGGCGAGGCCCTTCGGCCATTCGAAGGTCCGCAAGGGTGACTGTAAAGAGAATTCTTCCAAAAGACACCTCACACTCGTTATATCATAACAGCTAGAACTATGTCAAGTCCCCTGCCCACCTTCCCTATGACGATTGAAAGGCAAGAAATCACTGAAGGGAGCTGGGCCGAGATTGACAAAATCTGCGCATAATTGTGCTGGAGGGTGTCGAAGATATCATTTCATTTCGAACGAAGGCGGAAAGGATAATTGCATCTTGCTAACTCTCCATGAATGAGGTCCCTTTCTAAGCATCGCTTACTTCTAATTTGGATGTTAAGACCATGTCGTTTCGAAGCTATTCTCCTCTAGAACCATTGTTCTGGCCCTTCACGCCACCCCAGCAAGACAAAGAAGACCCTACCTACCAGCTCCATATCAATGGTCTTTTGAGTATGATTTTAGAGGATGCATTTGGTTACGTACGACTGCGCGAATGCAGCAAGTTACGAATTACCAACGCTGATATTGAAGCAACAGATTGATGGTTGAAAAATCCTGATGTGTACTTCTATCAGTTAATAGGGCATTCTTTGAAGCTATTTACATGACGCGGCTGACGACTTGCTGCGCATATGTTGCCACAGTCATCGGCCACTATGATTGCGACAGTCTTGACCGTTTCCAAAATAGCATGAACTCAAACCTGAGGTGCATTCACCGGCCGTGGAAAGACTCGTGTTTCGTGATTCGTAGTCGTAGAGTCACACGGAGTTGAGCTTTGTAAGTCGGAATGCCATAAGCATCGGAATTACTTGTCGTCTCAACATGGCAAGGACAGGCGTTCGCGATATCGGCCCGGCGCTCAATTGCTGCTGTGATTGGTCAATTCAGAGCATGCTGAATAATGTCAGCGCCCTTTCCAGCACGCGATGCGCGCCCTACATGTGTATCCCACGCGTGCATATTCCGTACCGAACACCGTCGTGCACGGGGCTTCTAGAATACTGCCTATGTTGCATGCCGGAGTCATCAGGACGCAAACGGCATCTTATGTCGTTAATTGTGATGAAAATTTGCAAACCAGGTACAGTCGGAGTAGCCCGATTACTGGCTATTGTTGGCAAAAGGATTTCATGGGCCTACCACTTAACGGCATAGTCAGCGTTGCGTTTGAAAATTTGCAGATAGACCAATGACACGCTGTATCCACTTGTCGTGTTTTCTTGACATTAGGGTACTTGGAAATGTCGCACTTACTCATGATGCGGGATGCCCAGAAGCGCGGGATTGAGGATGGAAGTGTGACGCATCCAATTTTTGGAGACAACGCGCATGGCATGATGAAGAAGAGAAGACTGCTACAGTCCTTCGATGAGCCAATTGAGAATTACAATCGGCTGAAGTTCTATGCTTACAATTCATCGCATACACAATTGGCATGAAGATGCGGAAATACTGTCGAAATGTCGTTCGCGCCTAGCGCATGCCATTCCGGGGCTGAAGGGCGCATCACTGGGCCCAGCTGCGTCCCCGCATTGGATATCCGACGGCCAAGGCAGCCATGGCGCAAGTCCCCCGTCCACATGCACGTCGCAACCCTCCATCAACACGCTGCCCAGATGCCGCTGCAGATGACTCAGGCAAAGCATCTCCGGCAATCATGTATAAGGTCACCCCAGGCCCAGGCTTTTGCCGCCTTAGACACCCCGAGGCACTCACCTGTTATTGCCATACATTTCAAGACAGTCGACCTGCCATTCGCTACGCCGTCATCGACTTATCTCTAAACAAGCCAGTCCCCCAATCACGGGGCTTGTGGGTGAACTGATCGACTGAGCGGGCCACGAATCTAGATTTCAACCCCAGACTTCTTTGTCCCTGGCGGCGCGAACTTCACACAACATCACCAACATGCCTTCCTCAGCACGCGCATCGGTGGTTTCGCACACCAACACCCTAGGAATGCAGTCCATGTGCAATCAGGTGGGATACAAAGTCCGCAACATCACACACTATGGCCAACCCACCATCGACATCACACTCAACGGCAGTGAAGGACAGCGCAGCAACTGGGTGACGTCCTATTCCACAATGGACACCATCGAGGGCACAGTGACCGTCACTGCTACGCATGACACACGCTTCGAGGACATTGACATTGCGTTTGTAGGTAAGTGGCAATAATCGATCATGCAGGTCTGCTTGGCTTGAGCTTTAAAGCTGATTGGTAGCAGGCTCAAGTCAAGTCTTCGTTGACAGACTCACCACCACACCGACAATGACTGGACGGACCGAAGCAAACCACCGCTTTCTAGTACTCCGGCAACCGATTGATGAGTCCGATTTCCCGACACCGAGGGTATTCGAGGCTGGGCGATCTTACAAGTTTCCCTTCACCTTCACTGTTCCGTCTCAACTACTGCCAAAATCATGCCCGCACAAAGTTTCATCTGATCACGTCCGCGAATGCCATTTGATGCTTCCGCCAAGCTTAGGAGATCCTGATCTGGCTGGTTTTGGCGGTACTCTGCTTGATGATCTCGCCCCGGAGATGTCTAAGATTGGGTACGCCATCAAAGTCAGGATCGCACATCAACGAGGCACCGAAGGCGTTTCTGTGCTAGCAGAGAAGTCGAAAAAAGTCCGCATAAAGCCAGAATTTGTCGAACAACCACCACTCAATATTGACGGCAACGACGAGTACAGACCAAAGCAAGACAAGACGATACGAAAGGGTCTTTTCAAGGGCAAGCTCGGGACACTATGCGCGAGGACTGCGCAACCAAAGCCGCTCGTCATTCCAGGCGCACGCACAACAGACAACAAGCCAATCACAACCATGGCCAAGGTGGTGCTTCGCTTCGATCCTTCTGAGGAGAGCCATGAACCACCAAGGCTCGGCTCCATGGCCACAAAGCTCAAAGTCACCACGTGGTTTGCCTCGGCACCCAGGCAAAGCCTTCCATCACGCCTCTGTCTTGGCTTCGACGTTACCCAAGGCGCGTATTCGGAAAATGTCTCGCTGTCCAGTCTTTGCATTGCTTCTGCACAGTGGGAGAAGCACGGCGCACGGGAGAACCCGATGGTCCAAGATAGCCTCGTTCGCCGCGACTCTGGCATCTCTGATTGCTCGGCTACCAGCATCGATGTAGATGCTGCGTTTGCAGCAGGCATTCTGCCAGCATCGAAAGACTATAAGAATGGTACTTTCTACACAGCACAAGTGCTCGTTCCGATCTCGCTTCCCGGCCACAAGAACTTCATCCCAACCTTTCACACCTGCCTCGTTTCCAGGACCTATTCACTGGGCATGCAGTTTGCCGCGCAGGGTGGTTCCGGGGTGCACCTCAAGGTTCCGATCCAGATCTGCGCGGATGGTAGCGACAGCGGTATCGAAAATGCCCGAGCCAGGAGTGTGGAGGAGACGCAGCTCCAGGAGGCGGCCGACATGTGGACACCAAGGAGCGTCGCACCTCCGAGCTTCAGCGACATCGACTCTGGCAATGCGACACGCAACAACAGTGTCAGCGCAATCAGAGACGAGCTTCCTCCTGACTACGCAGCGTTTGCCCCGCCATCGCGACGATACAGGACCTCGGTGGGAGCTTGAAGGCACATTTCCTTGGAGGAGTGATTGACGGAGACTTTTTTTTTACAGGACTTTGGACTCGATGTATGCTCTGGATTTATAGACGGATGGCGCTGCGCGGACCAGATTGTACATTACCGCGCTCATCAAGTTCGCAGAGCACCGCGTTGTTTGGAATTATGTTAGATACCCCTTCGCCTTCATATTTCTCGATCTCTATAATGATACATCATAATTTACGACATCTCCGATATGATCTTGAAGCCAAATGGTAAAATGTGCGACATGTTTTTCCTTCCGTTTGCGTCATAGACAGGTGCATGGCGGGGCCCATGTCCACTCCGATCTGCCCCGCGATTGACGGGTGCTAGTCTGGACTTTTTCTCTTGTCGACTCACGCATTCATCGTTCCATCAGCCATCCGTGACTGTTGACAAGATACTGTACATTTGCAGCCATGGCGCCACCCTTAGTCGCTGCAATTGACCTGAACAGCTATGCACAGCCTTCACAGGGCCTCAACCCACAGGCACTGTCTTATGTTGGCAATGTCTTCGTCAATGTCACCGACGAGTCCGTCGACCAGGCGCTTGCCCATCTGCAGCAGTCGGTAGGCCGCTACACGAATTCCCTCGGTGTCGCCTCAATTTCCTCCATCGACGATGTCCTCTCGCTGCTCGACGCCGGCGCCGCCAAAGTCTTCGTGACGCGCCAACAGCTCGATGCGCTTTTGGCATTGAAGATTGACCAGGACAGGATCGTGCTGTGCTTGCCAGGAAATACAAGGCAAGAGATTATAGACGCCATCGCGGGCACGTCGGTCGACATCTACACGCACCAAGTGCAGGACGTTGATCTGGTCGAGGCATGGCTGAAGGACTATGGAACAGACAGGCCCAATGTCTTTGTATCCTATGCAACGCCACGGCTGGAGGATACTCTGAGGCTCGCGAAGCTGGCTGCGATCCCCGTCATACCCGCCGAGGCCCTCACCGTCGATGCGCAAAAGGAGCCTGCGCTGATTAGCGTAGCCAAAATCGTCATGGCGAATGCGACGAGCGATCGATCCGACGGGCTGTTCACGACTCTGGTGACGGACGAGCGGGGCGTTGCGCTGGGCCTGGTATACAGCAGCGAGGAGAGCGTCGCAGAGAGCTTGCGGACGGGGCGCGGTGTCTACCAGAGTCGCAAGCGGGGATTGTGGTACAAGGGCGAAAGCAGCGGAGACGTGCAGGAGCTGGTATCGTTATCGCTTGACTGCGACAGCGATTGCCTGCAGTTTGTGGTGCGACAGAAAGGCAGAGGCTTTTGTCATCTGGCCACCCCAACATGCTTTGGAGACTATCACGGCTTATCGAAGCTGCAGAAGACGCTGCAAAGTCGCAAGGAGTCTGCCCCGGAAGGATCGTACACTGCGCGCCTCTTCAACGACTCGCAACTCCTCCGCGCGAAGATTCTTGAGGAGGCCACCGAGCTTTGCGACGCGACAACCAAGGAACACATCGCCTTTGAGGCAGCGGATCTGTTCTACTTTGCTCTGACAAAGTGCGTCGCGGCTGGAGTCTCTCTTGAAGACGTCGAGCGGAATCTGGACGCAAAGAGCATCAAAGTCAAGCGGAGAAGGGGTGACGCCAAACCTGCCTTTGCGGCGCAAGCAGCGGCGGCGAACAGTACCTCGAATGGCGCGTCAAATAGCGCTGCCAATGGCGTCTCGAAAGAAACGCTCAAAGAGGCGGCCTCTATACCCAAGAGCAAGGACGACCCAGCTGGTCTGAAGAACGGTCGGATAGCTATGAGACGATACATTACAGCACAAGAGACACCCGAGACGATTGCAGCGGCCCTACAGCGCCCATCACAGAAGTCAACGCAGCAGATTATTGGTATCTGTCTGCCAATCATCGAGGCCGTCAAGACTCGTGGAGATGCGGCGTTGCTGGAATACACACACAAGTTCGAGAAGGCGACCTCATTAACATCGCCCGTCCTGAGAGCACCTTTCCCTCCAGAACTCATGCAATTAGCTCCAGAAACAGCCTCAGCAATCGACATCTCGTTTGAGAACATCCGCAAATTCCACGCGGCACAGAAAGAGGACAAACCATTACGCGTCGAGACGATGCCTGGTGTGGTCTGCTCACGGTTTGCGCGACCGATTGAGCGAGTCGGTCTCTACGTTCCTGGCGGCACTGCTGTGCTGCCGTCCACAGCACTCATGCTTGGCGTGCCAGCCATGGTCGCTGGTTGCAAGAAGATTGTCCTTGCCACGCCACCCCGAAGCAACGGCAAAGTGACTCCCGAAGTCGTCTATGCTGCGCACAAGGTCGGCGCTGAAATGATTGTACTAGCTGGTGGAGCACAAGCAGTTGCAGCCATGGCCTACGGAACCGAGAGCGTCATCAAAGTAGACAAGATCTTGGGTCCTGGAAACCAGTTCGTCACAGCAGCAAAGATGCACGTCTCCAACGATACCAACGCCGGTGTGAGCATCGACATGCCAGCGGGTCCAAGTGAAGTCCTAGTCATCGCAGACGCCACCTCGAACCCAGCATTCGTCGCATCAGATCTGCTCAGTCAAGCGGAGCACGGCGTAGACTCGCAAGTCATTCTCATCGCAGTCGGTCTCAACGAAGCACAGCTAGCCGCAATCGAAGACGAACTAGACCAACAAGCAAACGCGCTACCACGCGTAGACATTGTCCGCGGCGCAATCGCACACTCACTCACACTAGCAGTCAATACAATCGAAGAAGCCATGCTCCTAAGCAACCAGTACGCACCCGAGCATTTGATCCTCCAAGTCGCCGACGCCGAGAAAGTCGCAGAACTAGTTGAAAACGCCGGAAGTGTATTCATCGGAGAATGGACACCTGAGAGCGTTGGCGACTACTCTGCAGGCGTCAATCACTCTCTCCGTACGTCTTCCCTCCCATCCCATCCCCCAAGCATTCATTGCTGTTGCTAATACCTTGCCCATAGCTACATACGGCTACGCGAAACAGTACTCGGGCGTCAATCTAGCGTCGTATGTTAAGCATATTACTAGCTCTCATTTGACCAAAGAGGGGTTAATGAATGTTGGTCCGGCGGTCATGGAGCTTGCGCGTGTGGAGGAATTGGAGGCTCATCGCCGCGCGGTTAGTTTAAGGCTCGGTGTTGCTTGAATTGCGTAGGACTGTTTGAGGTGGATGGGTTCACGGTATACTAGGACTTATGGAAGGAGTGGAAGAAGTGACTGGCGTCCGCGCATATGATGCGACGTCTCGAGCTAGGTTTCTGGGAAAAGATCGTACGGCAGGACGTGGTTGCTAGCTGGGCATATTTTGATGCTGTAAGGACGGTGGTGTGAAGTAGTGACCAAGATGAGCGAAATATGTACATACCCATTTTTATGCCTCATTCATACATATTTCAACTTATTGTGTGATGTGAGATGTTTTCGTCGCGACGGAATAGATCTGCTGAATGTCGTGTCACTTTGGTACGAATCGGAAGTAACGAATGTCCCGAGCAGCAGCAAGGTAGGAAGGGTAGCACGATTATGAAGCTTGTAGTTGGTTGGAATGTATTTTGGACATGTTGCATAATTGGGGCGAAAATTGTGATTAGTTCGATGAGTGGTATGTTGGAGGTGATGCAAGTTGGGAAGGGCTGGTAGCAGGTGATGAGGCGGATTTGACAAGACGAACATAGCTTTGTGTGGTATGGATGAGGGTAGGTTGGCTAGTACTTTCCGAGACGCCGCTCATGATGAGGTCGAGATTGAAAATCGTGGACGAGCGAAAGTGGCTCTTAAAAGTGGAAGGCAGAGGGTAAGACATGTGATGAGAAGATATAGGATAAGGTAAGTCACGAAGATATCGTTTATCACATTTATGACCTTTTTTGTGTTTGCTACCTATATTTTCCTCATCTTTCTGGTTTTCTTTCTTACTTCTCATTTGGTTGATTGGTTATCTACATTGAGCGGACACACGTGTGAGTCTCGTCTCGTCTCACTTGAAATGGTGGACTTTTCACCACCGGCCCGTCTTTTCGCAAGCTACCTGCTTTTTCATGGAGCCCAGGCATGTGATTTTAGATCCCATAGTCTTTCCATCATGGGCCATACTGTTGGTTGGTTGGGCGGAATGTTTACCTTCAGGACGATTTGAGCGCCGCTCGACAAGATGAAACATTCGATGTGATGACGGCGGATATGCGTGTCCATGAGCTTCCAAACTTTCAAGCCTGTTGGTTTGTCCAACGACTGGACCCCTGACGTGTAGCACAAAGTGCATGGCTGGGTGTCTTATTAGTTTGGACGCCTTCCGCGCACTTCTATTTTATTCGTCTTGCGGACGAGCTCGACAGTTTAGAACCTTTGCAATGGTTCCTCTTGTCTCAACCGGAGTCCATCTCCGGTACATCAAGCTCGTCGAACTCGCTGAAGTTGGTCATCCACTCTAGGGCAGCGCGATCCGCCAGCTTTGCTGTGACTTGCGACCACGTAATGGACGGTAGCTCGGGCTCCAAGATCTCGTTCAGCTTATCGTGTAAGATGGGCTTAATAGATTCCCAGCCTCGGGGATCTCCTAGCCTGATGAGGAAATCCATCGCCTTGCACGGGAGCCCAATCATTACCAAGTTCACAAGCTTGTCCGCCAGATCGCAAATTGAGCCGCCCTCATAGATGGATGCAAATGCGGCCTGATAGATTCCTGACTTTGTCGTGAACTTGGCATCAATGTTGCCAGCGTCGTGCATCGCCGCGGCGTATATGTCGCGATAACGCGGCAAGCTGAGGAACATATGCAATCCTTCACTCAAGTGGCCTGGAAGCCAGTCTCGTCGAAGGAACATGGGCAACGCAGCGGACCCCACGCATCGAGGCATTGCAAGCGACCCATCCCAATCGATGATACCTGTGACATTGCCTTCTGTGTCGGTCAAAATGTTTTGGAAGTCGAGGTCATCGTGGCGAAGGATAAAGGTGTCGTTAGGTGCCGACTTAAAGACATCATGTGAGAAGGTGGTTTTCATAACCTTAAGAGCACCAAGCAGCCTCAGCCCCAGTTGTGAGTAATCTCCGTCTTCGTCGGGCCCTGGTACTATCAGTCCCTCCAAGCCAACACGAACGTAGTCTTGGATAGATGACAAGGGTGGCCGTGTATCCATCGCAAACGCATCATGTGTATATGGCCACACGTGTATAACGTCAACAGGGTGCTTATACTCGTCATCCGACGCAGCTGTCGCAAGATCCAGGTCTTGAGGTATGCGCGGCATACCGATTCCCTCAAAACGAAGCTTGTTTAGTTCAGTCATAACACCAGCTAGTGAGCGAAGGAAATTGACGCGCTTCTTCTCCGTCTCCAAGGACGGAAAGTCGGCGTCCTTGTCGGCCGTAGAAGGGTCTTGTGGGTCACCAAACCAGATATGCGATGCTGGTGTCCCCGGTAGACGGCGCATGATGATGTAGGGAAAGCCAGCACCGTTGTCCAATGTGGCCGACCACGCCATGATCTCCGGAGCAGGAATGTTGGTGTTTGCGCGAACGAGGCGCATCGTGTCGACTTCTCGATTCAGCATGTACTCGTCCGCAGCAGTCCAGCGCTCTGGTGTGCCGTGACCTGGAATTTTGATGACGAACTCCTCAACGAGGCCACCCTTGGCGATAGTCTTGATGAATACGGCGTAGTGGTATGAGCCGCGCTCGGCGTTGAAGACGTATGCACGTCGGATATCTGACGCAAAATCCTGCGACAATAGCAGAGTCTTGTAGGAGCTCAAAGGAATATCTCGAATGATGTCCCATTGGCACCGTCCATCATCAGGACTATCTCCATCAGTTTCCTCCTCCGTCGCGTTTGTATCAGGCGAAGATGTTGCGGTATCTGCCTTCTTCAATCGAAGAACTTTGAAGGCCTTGCGCACGAGCCGGGCTTTGAACTTGTGCAAAGCTTTTGCAAACTTTCCTCGCCCAGATGGACCTTGTTGAGGAACGGGTTCCTGAATTCGCGCGGTGGATTGTGAGGCGCTCGACTTGGGTAAATCGCCAACATGAAGAGGTGAATAATTCTCAAGCTGAACAGACGCCTGGTTCGTCGCCTGCTGGGTTAAGCAAAGCCCGTGCGGGGACTTCTGGATGTTCTCCTTCGCAGTTGAGAAATTATGCCGATTCGAGTCTGGAGTTAATGGAATGATGCCTGGCGACGTTTGTGTTTTCTGTAAGTGCTCGTCGATGCGCTTGAGCCCGTTGGCTTGCGGTGATTTGCGATCGCCGGGTCCGTGAGAAGTACCTTCTGCTATGTCTGTAGTCCGTGCTGAATATGACATGTCCGAGTCCGATGCGGTAAAGTAGCCAGTCGAAGCGACAGTAGTCAAAGTTTCGCAGGATTTACGTCTGTTCTGAGGCTTATCGAATACGGAAGAGGGCGCCGTCGACGTCGTTGAGCTGAATGATTTGCTGTTTTTAACAACCGGCACAGCTAATAGGGACGATCCAGAACCAAGATCATGGTTCAGTATCGTAGACGATGGTAGATTCAGGGTTGGAATAGTGTAGTCCAGGTCTCGTTCGCTCTTGACGGTGCTAGAAGTGTTGGAGATACCACTGACCGTGGGGCTTTTAGACTGGTCAATATCTGGTGGTTTGCTTCCTTTGAAGCGTCCAAACACACCAGCCACCCCGATTGTCCTTGTCTTTAGCTTTCCAGAAAACTGAGCGTAGAAACTAGCTGGAGTTGCTGGATGGAGCTCAGGATGCGCGACATCCTGGCGGCGCAAGCTCTTTGTATCCATGGTCTCGTCGAGAGGGTCGGCAGTTGCCGTGGTAATGTCCTGGTTGCGATAGAACAGATCTAGCGAGTTCGTAAAACCGACGACGGCTGGACAGTTACGGGTGCGGTGATGAATGAGAGCTTCCTAGGTTTAGAGCCGAAAACACGTTGCAGGTGTTATCTCGAAAGTCATACCGCAGAGAGAAGATTTATGGGCAAAGGTATTGAACTCGTGCGTGAAAGCTTGGGTGCTCGAGTGACTAAGCAGTGTGCTGGCCAACGTCACCCCCGTGAGTACAGCACGACCTGTAGCTTGGCCCGTTTGCTGCTCCCGCGAATTGAGCTGCGCCTGGAATGTGCATGTTAGCGAAATGGAGCAATTTCACTCACGGCATTATGTTAGCGAAATCTTCCATTTATCAAATATTCTTTAGTATCTTAGAAGGTCAACGGGTACTGTGCGTGAATGATGGAAGTGTCTAGTTGTGAATGAGCTATGGATGACACGTACAGCGCTACATAGATCCTGTACTGAGTTTAACCTTGTCCTAATGTATTATCTGTTGGTATCAGTCAACAATACTGTCTGGTACGATCTGCCTAGATAGGATGTGCTTTAATATGGTCCATTACGTTGCCCTGTATGCAGGCTCCAAAGGATGCTCCTTTATGTGAGCAACGTCTCCATACTCGCAGTAGCCATAGCCAATCTATCAAATGAACTAGCCATAACGCTACACCAAGCGCTGCTAATAATTCGTATATACTAACTTTGAGGCCACCGGGATAGCCAAACGCATTCCCGGGGTGAATCATTTCTGCTGTCAGTCTGCTGCCTGAACCCTGGCTCTTCCATGGCACGCATTTCACTTGAAGCGAGCAGACTATCACTGCTAGCGCAGTTGGCGACTACAAGCTATGAGCCTGTACTGCCTACAGCCTCAGTGTCTACTATTTACCGCGCTATCAACTTTTCAGCATCAATCCGGTCACAAATCACCATTCGAACACCCGCAGTGGCTCCAAAACTCATACAGGAGCTGACTATTCTTGAATATCCTTCTCTCCCCTGTAATTCACATTGGGCTCTGAATACTCAGCGGCTGTCAATTGACTCTTCCTACACCTCGCTCCACGATCTACATTGGTTGTTCGATGTAATAAGGCAGCATCATGGCACACTCTAAGAAGGCACCATTCTGGAAGTCAGCCAAGCTTGGAGCAGAACTCAATACGAGCAAGAAGGGAAACTACCCAAAACCTAGCAAGGAGGAAGATGATCAAAGGTTTCACAAGAAGGAGGCTCAAATAGCACCTCTCAATACTCCTGACTTTGTGAGTCCTCGATTTTTATGGAAATCATTTCCCAGCTAACGGCAACGTAGAGGAAGGTCAAGGCAGAAGACACAACCTACTCCTTTACGTATCCATTCCATGAGCCTGGAACCATGATCTACGGGTGGGATGGTCTGTTGAAAGTCTTACCTGATCTTTTCGGTCCAAACTTCGCCGGCGATCGGTACGATCCAATATTCCAGTGCATTCGAACTGCGAAGATCATGATGGAAGCTCATCATTGCGCATCCGATGGCGGGCATGCCATGACCCGTCGCTGTATCGAGCGGGGACACGAGTGTATGTGCTGTCTGATCGATACTGTATCTTAGCTCTTGCTAACGAGACTTGCTAGTTTATTGTATAGAATTCATTGACGTAGACGGTCTACGAGTACGATGCGGTCATCGCTTGCGCATCGAATCATCAGGCTGTGCCTCACATCCGGTCAGCATGTCTGAAGCCAACATGGAAATCAAGAAGCTGTATGAGGGGAAGATCTTCGAGATTGATTGGAAGGTATTGAATGACACTTTGCGAAATACCGAGTACTATGCCTCGCAGGCGGAGCCAGTCAAGTCTAACGATGAGGTCCTCGAAGAGATGGATGAGGCATTTGAGCAGATGGCTGCCGCAGGTGAACTTGCCGAAGCCGCTTTTCAGCCTCATCTCGCATTTGAAGAGAGAAAGAAGGCAGACCTACGCAAGACTCGCACGGAAGCCGCCGTCAAGCGCCAGCTGCGTGAAGCGCTCGACTCGGAGCTGACCAATGTCGACAAGAAGACCAAGGCAGCGATGGAGAAGGATCCGAATCTTATGGCTCGTTGGGCTCGGGAGACTGGAATGAAGATCAAGAAGAAGTGGTCTGACGAGGCGGCGGAGAAGGATAAGCCCCCACCACATCCTAAGCTTGGACGGCTTGCTAAGAAGGCAACACAACCCGAACCTGCCAACAGGAAGAAAGGACTCGGTGGAAAGCGGGGCTGGATGAACCGCATGGCAAAGGGCCGTGGCGCAAAGGACAAGGAGAACGAGCCCCCTGCCGAAAATTAGTCCCACGACCATAGTCTCTTGGTGGCCAACGTCGGATGGCCACTTCCCGGAAGGGGAACGACGTTGCCATGTACTCCATTTTCCTGGAAACCAACCCCAAACGACCCGTCATACCTCCAAGCTTATACCTCCGCAACTGCCTATCGGTCTCTTGACACGCACATGTTCTCGAGCTCATGCCTAGCCGATCTAACCCTTGATTCTCTACGACTCACGACTTCGGCCTTTAAGTGTCTGAAGGCTGCAAGGCTTCATTATCACTCTCGATCAGAGCATCTAGGTACAAAGAGTGCAGAATTCAAACATATCAGTATTTCTGGATTGGCCATGTGGTTGCATTTATTGCATTTACACGGCAAACGAATCCTGCGCCACTTAGTGGCATGTTGGGAGGCATCCAAGGCCTCCTAGAAGAAGTAGCTTGAATAGAACGAAGTTGCTGCAAATTCATCATGTGGTGCCATTTCGTGATGCGTGTTAGCTCGATCTTATTGTCTCAGAACCAAGGAAAATTTTATAGTAGTTCAAGCCACCATAAGCGTCAAACATAGATAATGCTGATGGCCACGGCTAGGTCCAACTTCACTCCAAATTGGTCGGCCCGTCACATCATTCCGCACCAAGTGTTCACGTAGCTACAAAACGTGAAGCATAGATTTTAATTCACATGCTGTATGTTGGAGAACTACACTATGATGTCAGGACGGTTGTACATCTTCTGATAGTTTTTCCACCACATATCGCGAACATGCCTAGGAGACCTGTTTCTGGCACCTTGTCATCAGCCATATATGATTCACAGCTCGGTACGAGCGCGAGCTCTCACAAGATTTCCCTCACAGTCCTCCTATATCAACGGCATCACTAAATCATTCAGACAAATCCCTCATGAATCTAGTAGCCGGGAACAAAGAACCGTGTAGCAAGCACCACGTAGTCTTCAGCGAAAACACCCTGCCTCTCTCCCTTGACCTGCCTGAGAACGCCGTGTTCACTGTCCTTGTCCTCGCTCTCCGCGAACGCGATCACGCAATCCTCGTTAAGCTTTGGATTGCTCGTTGTTCTGAGGCGATCAGGATCGCGAGGCTGCTTGGGCAGGTAGCGGCCTTGCGACTTGCGTTTCTTCGATTTGCATGCCGGCGAGGATGTGAATAGAATTGGTGCATGCGTGAAAATCCGAGCATTTGCTGTATTTGCGAGCTTCGCAGGCGAGGATGCGAATTTAGTAGGTGACGTTGGCAAAATCTTGCGGTCTGGAGGTCCGTCGAACTGCGTAATCCCCGTAGCGACTACATTTGAGCTAGGTGGCGTTGGATTTGCGGCGTCTGGATCTGGAGTCGTCGCCAGGCTCGAGAGAGGGGAAGATGTGTCGATTGCCGGGGTTTTGAGGGTGGATGCTGCTCCTGGTGACTCAATGTGTTGCAGGTTTGATGTATGCTTGAGCTTGTGTGATGATCTTGATCGCCGCATCCTTGCAGCCTCTCGAAGCACTTCTTCGGGATCTTCAAGCCAGAACGTTGTCGCCTTTGGGCCTTGTACACCTAAGATGTTGTTGTACGATGGCGTGCGACGTTGAGCATTTGTTGGTTGATCAACCCCGCCCGAGACAGCTTTCGTAGATCGTGCAACCTGGGCATCCTCTTTGAGGCGAGTGCTGTCTTGGTGCTTTGTGCGATCTTTACAAACCCAGGCTTTGTCTGCACCCTCCTCCGTGGTGTGATGTAGTCCTCTCGATTCTAGGGAAGGACCCGCGGGTGTAGGATTAAGGATTGGAATTTGTAGGTTCGATGTCTTGGTCAAGTCTGCTTCCGAAGCTCGTGTAGAAAGTCTATTTGTCGAGCTTCCCAAAACGTCACAGATCACGTTACCAGGCCGAATGGCAATGCTCCGGGGATTTGCCCAGCGATGGTCCACGATAGCAGAACCATTCTTGCCGATGATGGTTAGGCGCTTGACGAGCAGGGTGAGCCACTTCTCGATGTTCTTCACGCGGGAGCGTTGCGTTGGAGATCGGCTTGACTTAGGCTTAGTCGGTACACTGAACAGACCTGTCGGTGGTAGCGGCATCGACAACCGGCGATCTGTGAAGCTATGGTGAGGGAGGCCATTGATAATAGCAGGATTGTGGTGACCCGGAGTCGTCGAAAAGGGAACCAGGCTTGACATGTAGCCAAAAGGAAAACCTGAACTCCGAAGCGGCGTGACATAGCCCAATCCCACGGATGCTCGTCGCGGCAGCAACATTTGCTCGACTGACTCTGGGCCGGCGCCACTACGCACTTGAGCTGTTTCTACTGTGCCAGTGTGCTGAGGTCCAAGGCTGGAGAGAGCAGACATATGTGCACTCCTGGGAAAGCTGTGAAGCGGGCTTGACCATAAATCTGAACCATCAATGCCCCCTAGATGATCGAATTTGCTCGATAATTCCAGTCCCAGCGTCGGATCAATGCGTGATACGCTGTATGGCGTGAGCTGCATTTGGGGCGTATCAACAAGGCCGAGACCGGAGCTAGAAACCTGCTCACAACTTTGGGGAGTAGACGACGGTGTGCTATCGAATATATTCCGCTGGGGATGATCGGCATACTCCTGGAAGCCAAATGCGCGCTCTGGATATGATAACGAAGCATCGCCGTGGGCTTGCCCGGCATCTCGCGCTGGTGCAATCATGTCATACCCTGCCCTTTGGTACGAGATGAGTGGCAACGAGCCATGCAGAGAAGATTTCATTGGCAGCACTGGGCGCGCTTGAGTCCTCCGCTTCGGTTGGGGCTCATAATCAGAGCCGCTGTCACTTCCCGCATCGTCGCCGATGCTCACACTGAGTTTGTGACCACCACTGGGTCTGGATTTGTCGTGCTCACTGCCCGAGTTTCTCTCGCGCGTTGGCATACAAGATTGTTTCAAGGCATAGTTCTCATCCACAAGCCTCTGAGGGTTCCTCAAATAAGTCGCGCCAGCGGTGATTTTCCTGCCTTCTCCAGCTGTGATAACGACGTCGATCGTGCCAAATGATGTGTCTCCCGAGCTTTGCATGCTCTGAACCTGGTCTGGCATCTGCATGGACGACAGAGCTTTCAGGAACTGCGCGGTTGGCGGTATATTGCCATCCTTATCGGCGCCCCGCTGCTCTGCCTCCTCAGCTAGTGCGCTTGATATATTTGCCCATCGTTGCTGAGCAGAGTGAGAAGCTATAGGCTTCTTAAGACTGCCATCTGCATTCTTATCGGGTGGTATGATGATCCAAGGTCGCTCGGAAAGGTAGTCGACGCGACAGCCAGCGAACACCTGATGCAGCGACTTTGCTCCAGACCGTATCTCGTAGTGCGGAACAAACAGACAGCTTGAGAGTTGTCCATTGAAGAAGACTTCGATCTTCAGATGTACCTTGTTGGAACTGTCGAGGCCTGAGACAAAAGTGTTGTCTGACATCTTGACGTGGAGCGCCAGAGCCAGAGGATCCTGGACCTCACCGTAGAGGTGTGGACTCGCCGCGGTGTGACCGTTGCTGTTGTTATACCGCTGAAATACACCGCTGCTCACTTGAACCTGCATGAAAGGCGCGTCACCCAGCCAATGTAGCTGAAAGTCAGCGTCATCGCCAGGGAAAGGCACACGCTCTTCTGGTAAAAGTGCACTGCCTAAAAGCTTGTTCTCCGCCTCTTCGCACTGCTTTCTCGCAATGTCGCCTTTCCTGAGGACAATCTTGGGCGTAATGGTGTCCGCAAGGGGCATTGCTCCCAAGCGTAATGAAACGCCGCGCGCATAATATGTCGGCATGATTAGACCTCAATGGCAGATCTGAGTGTTCGTAGCTGCATTGGTCGAATACTTTGTGCAAGCCGTGGGATTGGCGTCTTTCAGTTATCTGCGCTGCTGGTACAGATCGTCCAGCATGTGTTGAGCTCGGTGGGGTACAGACATCGCGTTCGTGCGGACTGCAAACGCGAAGTCTCGTGACGTGACGTAACGGATCGTGACATTCACCTCTGCGGAAGGAGCACCCAACCGCACCTGCCGTGCCGTCGATTTCATTCCACTCTTTCTCCGAGATCTTCTTGCATGGCCTCAACCTCGCGCAGAACCACCGTTACTGCCTTTCTCGCAGAACGTTGCCCTGCGGTGCATCGAGATGCTTCTGGCAGCACCATACTTAGACCACCAGGTGAGAGACCCGAGGCAAGCTACGGAACAATGAGGCTAGCATCTCTTGCTATCAACGCGTTAATGGGCATTGCTTTTGTGGCATGCAGAGCTCGACATTTAGAACTCCAATACATCTTCCTTCTCCACGAAACCTTGGCCACTTGGCTGCGGACTTGTACCCTCTGGTCTCCAGTCTTCAGTTATGATTCCTATAGGGGGACCGCCGAGTACATCTCCCAGCTCCCCTATTGTCTTCTCATACACGCTTCCAATACTGCGTTCTTCATCTTCACCATCTTCTTCGTCGTCGTCATTGTTGTCAAAGCCCTCAAAGTGTACAGTCTCTTGTCGTCTCGACTCTTCTCCTTCTGTGTCTGTGTCCATTGCCTCACCAACATCACTCTCTTCGCCAACAACACTCTCGCCAGACATGACACGTACCACGGTCAGACGTGTACGATCAACAATGCCCTTCAAGCGCACTTTGTCCGTAGTCGACACGCTTCGACCATTCTCGAAGCCAGGCAAGGGCTCGCCGGACGCAGTGTCATGCCCAGTGAGTAACGATGCGAATGCTTCGTCGAGCTTCGAGAGCAATTGGAAGGTCGCTTGTGCAGAGCGCTCTGAGTGAGGGAAGAACGGAAGGAACTCGGCGATTAGAACGGCGACATTGAGCAAGTACGGTATCTGCAGATTCGCTAGTAATCCAACGTTAGCAAGGTTTAAGTAAACATCAAGGTGTTGACTTACGCGATCCTGACACCCATATCACGTCCAACAGCTCATCAAGATCTTTCGCGACCTCGGCGAATGCGCTGTACCCCACCTCTTCACCAGGTACGGGCTTCAGCTTCCTATTGGTGACGCGATTATCGACTCGCTTCTGCACGCGGTTCAAGCAATGATCTAAATAGCGAATGAGGTCGCTCTCCTTGGTGCCGCCTGGTTTGAGTGGGTGACGGCGCTGCTGCGGAAGCGGGGACGCGTGCTGCGATTGTGTCGCTGACGATGCAGGTGGCGTGGGAAAGCCAGGACTTCTGAGGGATGCCATCTTTGGTAACAAAGGCTCCGTATACTATAAGTGTATAAAGAGGTGTTGTTGGGCTGATTGATTGTCGTAAACAGAGGTGGATCTCAAGGCGGAATGTAGTTGAATAGCTGTGAGCAGTTGGTGAGTAAGCTGTGGGGCAGCAGCGTCATTCTATACACATAGATCTCTGGAAGCAAGGAAGGGCTAAAATCTCGCAGGTGAGAGACATGGGGTGATTGTGGTGGTTCACAACTCCAGATCACTCGACTCCATTCGAGGTCAGATGGGATGACGTTCGGACGAGGAAGCCACGAACGGGCACCAGCCACAGTGGCGCAAGCCACAACTGCCTTTCACGTCGTCGACTTCTTTCACACGGCACTTAACACGATCCCCGCGTTCACCAACAGAACGAAAGACTGATCAGTGGTTCCGACATTGAAGTTGGAGATGAAACTCAGTAACCATCCACCGCGCAGCAGCTCATGTCCACATTCAAGGGAATCATAGCCGATTAGTTTCGCCAAGCATTTCGATGTGACGGTATTGACAGCGTGTAGAGTTTCCTCAAATTCGTGTCGACTACTTTAGACAGCAGCACGAGCACAAGCCGCCACTGGCGTGCTTTCTCAGTCATGTGCAGTGCGTTCTCATTCTATATGCCTTCCATGATGACTTCGGCTGATCTTGCCACCAAGTTCCGATCACCTGACGGGACTCGAGTCCATTCGAGCGCCTTTCGTGTATTGCTCTGCTGCTACCAGAGAGGTAAGTCTGAAAAATACACCACGCAGCTCGCGTCCAAGATCAAGAGTCTTTGTACTCAAGTACTCTTCCACCATTATCGATACTGATCAAAAGTGCTCATAGATCCTTTTGCGACTTGAGAAATACCATTACCGGATCAATTTTGCCAAAGGCATCCTCGAGAGTCGCAATGTCACGTACGATCGCAGCATGCGCAAATTGGCAAAGCCACTACCACTGGATACGCCAACAATGATCGAACTATCTCCGGGCAATTCTGTGAGGGTGACCCTCATCGACGCCAACCATTGCGTGGGCGCAGTCATGTTCCCCATCGAAGGTGATGGCAAGGCAATTTTGTACACGGGCGACATCCGCGCAGAAACGTGGTGGGTGAATTCGCTCGTCCAGAATCCACTAATGCTCCCTTACACATTTGGAAATAGTCGACTGGATTGCATTTACTTGGATACTACATTTGCCACAAAGAGCCAACCATATCGGAACTTCCCTAGCAAAGCCGATGGTCTTCGTGAGCTTCTTGATAAAGTTCGTGGACATCCTGACGATACTATTTTCTACTTCCATTCCTGGACATTTGGGTATGAGTATGTCTGGGTTGTACTGTCCGCCTTTCTCAAGTCGCGTTTTCTTCTCGACGACTATCGAGCGCGCATCTACGGCTCGCTATCAACACTGGACAAGAAGCAGCTGCGCGAAGTTGGTCTCAACGTGCAATCTGACAACAAGTCTCTCCGCGAATCCGGTCTAGAAATCCGCGAAGCACCTGCGTTATGCGGCTTCCGAAACGGAAACCACATACAGCCCGGATGTTTGACATCGCGCGAGAGTGTCCGCATACATAGCTGCGAACGCGGTATGGGCTGTCGTGTCATGGATCGCGACGCCAATGCGAAAATCGTACACATCATTCCCATCATCACGCGCTCGAATGGCATCGAGATTGCTGAGCTGGGTGCTGGCGGCGGCAAAGGTGACTTGGACCAGAAAGAAGAGCTCGAGACCGGTGACATTGCTGAGCTAGGCAAGCTGATGGAGCTATGTGCGAAGACAATCAAGGATGAGAAGCTACTTTCGCAGGTACTTGCACTTTTACAGCAAACGCTTGCCACCGGCGGCGGCAGCCTTAATCTCGACATAAAGCTCCAAAACATGAATGAAAATAGTCAAGATGCGCTCTCGCTACAGTCCCTTGTATCGGCTTTGTCTTCGAACGCGTCGAAAGATTCGACCACGATCGAGACTCCACGCAACAAGACGATTCGCTTCCCGTACTCCCGGCACTCCTCCTACTCCGAACTCTGCGAACTAGTCGCCGCTTTCAAGCCCAAGGACGTGTTTCCCTGCACCGTAGACGAAGAGTCCTGGACACCAGAGATGAGCATGCAGAGCTTATTCGGCGAATTCTGTTCAGCGAATATCTTCCGACATGATATCGAGATGATGGCACTCTACGAAGCCAGATTGCAACGAGAAGAACAGTTAAAGAGGAACAGACAGGAAACGCAAGAAGACACACAAATCACCGAAGAAGAACTCGTGAGTCCAATTGCAACTAAGCGCCCAAGACTGGATGAAGACGACGATGATGAAGAAGACTTTGCAACGCCGCAGGAGATGCTGGACGGGACGAAAGATAAGCCAATCGATGTCGACGAAACTTCTATTCCACCAACTACACCTTCGCACATTCCACACCTCCCACCATCCTCCGAAGATCCAGAAACCCAAATCCGCCGCTCTCCATTCCCACCACCTCGATCCACAAACACACATCCCTCGCCCGCAATCTCGACCTCACCACTCCCCCGCCCCATCTCGCCTTCCAGACCTACAATCGATCTAACCAAATCTGTGACTCCACCTCCACCACCAGCACTTCCTCCTCGTTCAGCGACAAGACCGCGCAGACCAAGAATGACAAATACGCGCCTCGCGTACGAAGCTGCGATCGGGACACATTTGACGTGGGCGGATTACGGGGGTTTGACGTCGACGCGGAGGAGGGAGGATAGGGAGGAGGAGGAATTGTGATGAGGGGGGAGGAGGATGTCGCGGTGATGTTGATTTTTGCTGAGTTGGAGATGTATAAGAAAACAATCCAAGAAGTAAGCGCGCGGGGGTTTTTATTGCATTGCTTTTCTCACTGTGGGCTGATCAAGACCACGTGGGCATGAGTAGTCTGAAGCTATCCCCACTTTCATAATGAGAAACGCCATGTCAACGCCTGCCCATAATTCCTCGTCAGGAATATGCAACGACGTTACTCCAGGCAAGAATATCGTACAACCCGATCAAGTTTCATAGCAACCAGTCCCCAAACACCAACCCCCATTTCCAATCCTAGGATTTCCCAACACTTTCTGCCCTCTCTCATTCCTCCGCCTCGGTATTCCAAATCTCCACCTCCCGATCTTCCAACTCGCGCATCTTGTCCTCGGGAAACACAGTCTCGCTCGGCAGACCCGTCTTTCCAAAATTGACCACGGGCCCAATCGTCTGGATCCACTGCTGTCTGCGTTCCATGAGCGTGCGGATTGGTTCACCAACACCTGGTCGTCCGAGCCCCGCATTGGGAGCGGGGTGTGATCCGCCGCCTGCACCGCCAGGACGCTTGTTTTGCTTCTTGCCCTTGCCAATGTTGCGATTCCGCTTAAGATACGCAGCGTTGAGCTGGTTGTCTAGGTCGTCAGCGATGGTGTTGTATTCTTGTTGTGCGATGCGTTCTTCGGTGAGTTCTAGGAGGCGGCGCTTGCGGGTGCCGTTGACGATGGATTGTTTGCGGAGCTCTTCTTGAAGGAAGCGGAGGCGCTGAGCAACTTCGTCGTCGAAGTGAGAGTCGTAGGCTGCGGTTTCCGCATCGGCTTCGGAGAAAAGGCCGTAGTGCTTTAGCTCCATGAGTACGCGGTCCTCGAGCCCGGCGTAGTCGGCGCGACCGTTCATCGGAGGCGCTTTCCAGCCTGGCTGTTGGAAGTCGGGAAGTTGTGATGCTGCCGCGATTGAATTGCTGTTTACCGAGTCTGTTGTTGCACCGGCGCCCTCGTCGATGTCCATAGCATCGCCGTTGACGCCGTTGGTGTCGTTGGAGGTATTGTGGTTGCCGCGACCTTCGGGGCGTAGTACTGATATCAGTCTTGCCAGCAGGGGTCCCGTCGATACTTGGTCAGTCTCTAAAACATCATCAGAAATGTCCTCTGCTGCACCGCGCGGAACATTTGGCGAGGGGCGTTGGTCGTTGGAGTCTATGTGCATGGCACCATCCTCTTCTGCCCATATCTCTTTGTAGTGCCTATTGCCCCGCCTTGGGAGTATGAACGGTGCTGTTCTGTCGCCTCGCTCCTTAAGGAATGCGACATCTTCCTCCGTCAATGGTCTTATGTAAGGCTCGACGTAATTAGCAAAGACTCCGGCATTGACCTGCGTCGCCGGCTTAGCATTCGAGAAGTCCTTGCTCGGCGGTGAGCCGGCTGTGCGGTCACGTAGATCTGACGGAGGGAACTCGGTGACGCAGTATATCTCCTTGCGTTCCTCGATCGGCATGCCTGGTGTGACATCGCGTATGTGGTATATAGTCGGGTCGTCGAACTTGGCGGGGTCCGGGCCAAATGTTTGGAACTGTGGTATCGCGGGTGCAGGCGCTGGTTGATGTGATACATCGGAGCCGCTGGGCGAGGGTGCGTCTGCTGCGCCGACGCCGCCTGCAGATGGCGGGGCTTGCGATATGGGCGAGGACATGGCGGATGAGTTGTCTGGGGGTTTCGTTAGCAAGATTTCGACCTTTTCGTCGTCCATTGCGCAGCGTGAAAGTGGAGTGTGTGGTGCTGCTGTAAGAGTGTGTGTTGCAGGTTGAGAGAGTTTCCCAAAATGAGGGTGGCGTGCTCAAAGTGGAGCGCGAGAGTATGATTGTCTCCTTCACGCACCTTTGTGCACATCGACGCCGTCCTGCCTGGTCACCCCGTGGGCGCCAATGGTAGGCGGGTGCTTCCCATCCTCGTCGTGCTTCTTGACCACCTTCTTCAGTTTGTGTTTGCGCTCGCGGTCGTCGGGGTCCTTCTCCTTCTCTCTTTCACGCGGTGCGCGGTTCTTCCTGAGATGCTGCAGCTCCCGTAGCGCGCCTTCCGAGTGAGTGCACCGCGTCTCGACATTCTTCAGGACGGTTGACTCGATCTTCTCTCGCATGGCGAGCAGCTTGTTCCCCGACGGTATTGAGTTGCTCGCACTCCCTGTGTCCAGAATCTCTTCCACCGTCACTTCGCATCTTTTTAGGAAGGAGCCCAGCGGCTTGTTGAAGTATGACGATGAGGTCGCAGGCTCGACGGAAGAGCGCACATTGGGCATGGGCGTCGTGTTCCGACTCCGTGGCGCGGCGGACGGCTTGGAGCCGGGCTTCGCCTTGCCCTTGCTGCTCACGTTGGAGGGAGCCATGGCGGGCGTGCGGGCGTGAGGCGCAACGGAATGTTTGGGGTATGCGGGGAAGACGCGCCTCCGGACGCGGGGTGCCTCAGATGGCGGCGCTGCTATGAACGAGAGGGCTGATGGCGACGCGTGCTTTCGAAAGTGTAGAAGGTGGCGTCGGCGGCGGGTGCAGATGTGCAGATGTTGGCGAATGAAGGTTGGTGGTCCTCAGGCCTCAGCAGCTGCACTCGTCTGGCTCGGGCTCTGCAGCTCACGTCGCCAAGCAGCCATCATCATACCGTGTGCCAGTCCCAGCGCGGTGGAGAAGAGCAGTCCGCATGCACGTGGATCCCTCAACAATACACATTGCATCGAACACGGACGATGCACATAAGCCTTAGATATTCTCCTCGTCCAGCTTACCTCTCACGGCGGTGCAATCAGACGTGCGACTGGCAAATAAGCTTTAGCTAAGCTTTCTGCAAGCTCGGGCGCGTCGAGTTCCGGATGGCGCGGGTGGTTCGGCGACAAGTCCCCAGTCGCCCCTCCAGCCATCGTCAACCACCCATTGTCTCATCCCCATCCGCTGCTCTCACCCACCTGTTCTCGACCCTCCCTACCACTCACACGTGCATTGCGATAGTCTGCGCTCGTTCCCCCGTCCCAGCATGAGTTGTTGCAGTCACAGCCAAAGTCGCGTGGCCCCTGTGTAATCCATCAGTGCGCTCAAGATGAGTACGTCACCCACCCAGCTGAGGGCCAGAGCCAGAACCAGAGCAGGTCGCTGACAGTGTGTCGCACAGCTGCCCAACGCATTGGCATCTTCACCATCGACTTCCCCGACCCCTACGCCATCAACTACGATAACAACAAGTTCGTCACCCTCAACGACTCCGTCTCCTTCCAGTACCGCATTCTCGGCAACATCCAGACTCTCTCCACCAAAGGCGTCGATGCCGGCACCGACCCATATGGCATCCTCTACGTGCCCGACCTGCACTCAGATGGTTGCAAGAGCCAGGAGCAAAACTACGTGAGCGCAAATGTGACGCGGCTGGCCAATTTGCCTGCGGGCAAGAACTACGCCCTCATCGCCGTCGCGCCTTGGTACTCGCCACAATGCATGATCGAGTACTTCACATCAGCCCGCGCCGCCCCCACAAAAAGCATATTCGTTTTTCAGCCTGGCCAAGGGAATGCGAAGCCGCCCGTACTCAATGATGCGTCGTGGAACCTGCAGGACGGAGGTAGCTGGCAAAGCGCAAATACATTTCCAACATATGCGCTATCATCAAGCTCGGGCGGCGTCATTGTAGAAGCGATGAAAGACTACTCTGGCAACCTCACCGACGTCCCATACGGTCCGCAACTGGCAGAATCCTTCGACCGCACAGACTATGTGCGCCTCTGGGCCACCGTCGACACAGACTCGGGTGGTCAATTACCAAGCTTATGGGTCTTCCTTGTTATCGTTCTGGCCATTCTCATCGTTGCCGTCAGCTGCACGTCTGTGGCTATGCACATTATCCAGCGGAGGCGGCGAAACGACCTTCATCGTCGTGTGCTTGAAGGGGAGGTCGATCTCGAAGCCCTCGGGGTGAAACGGTTGACTGTTTCACAGCAGACACTGGACAAGCTACCTATCTACACTTATTCCGCCGGTCCGAAGGATCCTGAGAAGTCGCTGCCGCAGGCACCGGCTCCTGCAGTCGGTCATGCCTCTCCATCTGTCGATGCGGAAACGGGAGCCAAAACGTCGCCGCTTGTTCGTCGATCATCCGTTCCAGCTTCAGTGGGCACGTCTGCAACCACGCTGAATCAGCCAACCTGCCCAATCTGTTTGGATGACTTTGAAGATGGCGAGACACAGGTGCGCGAATTGCCGTGTCGCCACATCTTCCATCCTGACTGCATCGATACTTTCCTCCTCAGAAACTCCTCACTTTGCCCAATGTGCAAGCAGAGCGTTTTGCCTACTGGCGTATGTCCTGTTCCTATCACAAACGTGATGGTGCGGCGAGAGCGTCACATTGCACGCATGCGTGCGCGAGGAACACAATCAACTGAAGCCGTGGCCGGTGCCACTCAGGCGAACTCTTCTTCACCTAATCCATCATCTCCGCCGAGTGCATTTGGCTCGCTCGGCAGAGGCTGGAGGGCAGGGACATCCGCTGGTCGTCGCATTTTCAGCGCTCCTGAGAGAGCTCGACCGGCACCGTCAGACATCGAAATGGCCAACAGCAGCACTGCACCGCCACCAGTGGTGACTGCTGCTGGAACGGATAACTCAATCACGCCCCCGTCTGCACAAACGAATCCTCAAGACTGCGTGCCGCCACAGAATCGGCGAGAATGGGCTCGACAACGAGCGCTGCAACTACTCGGCAATCGGCCTGTGCCTGCGAGTGACATTGAAGAGGTCGACAACAGGCCCCGGTGGCGGCGAGTTGTAAATAAAGTGTTTCCAGGGTTCCGGTGATATTTACTCTTTTCAAATGATACCGCATCTTAGGGCAACGGCATTCTTTGGCGCATCTGTACATCTACGACATTCCTTTAGCGTAAAGCCAGGCGTTGGGTAGTTTGCAATTTCCGGGCACTGTACAGCGACGCAATCTCTTATTTTCTAACGATAATCACATCATGTTACCGTCCTTCATGCAAGGTGCCTTGGTGAAGCTCAAACTTCACGAGTTTTAAAGTTAGGTTACAAGCAACCGCGGCACAGGGATAAGCGTTCGGCTCTTTCTGAAAAGGAATCTTTCCTGGCTACTTTCGGCAATACTTCCTCAAGTTCACTTTAAGTGTCACATTTCAAACCCCCACCGGGCCCTTCGCAGCAACAATAGCCCGGGCGGGAAACCCAGGATCGTGAAGTCTGGATCTTTCTCGGATAATTCTTGAGGATGCGCTACTCGATCCAGCGTAGTGCGGCGGACTTGCACGCCTCCGATTCGTGGGTTATTGGCCCTATGCCCTTGGTGGGGCTCAAACATGGCGGAGTGACGCTTCCACTCCAAAGGGTCCACGATAGTTGCGCGCACGCCAATTGCCCCGCGCTACGCGATGCGGAAGGTCCGAGGGACAGCAGCTGATGCTTTAGGCTTTTTTACGTGTGTTTACTGGGCTTGTTGATTTGGTTTCTTTTTTTTCACTTCAGTTGTCCTCACCTTCTCTTCATCTCTTTCGTGCTGCTTCATACCTTGCGGTCGTTCGCTACAAGCAAGTTTCAAGATGAGTACCACAACAGTGACTGAGGTCAAGCCGTCCAAGGCGAATATCGGCGTGTACACAAACCCAGCGCACGAGCTATGGATCGCAGAAGCAGAGCCGAGCTTGGAGGAAGTGCAGAAGGGCGGAGATTTGAAGCCTGGAGAGGTGTTGTTGAATGTCAAGAGCACAGGAATCTGCGGATCTGATATTCACTTCTGGCATGCGGTAAGTCGCCAAATCTCCCACTCCTCCAGGAAAACCGGAACTAACTTCCACAGGGCTGCATCGGCCCCATGATCGTAGAAGACACACACGTCCTCGGCCACGAATCCGCCGGCACAGTCCTCGCTGTTCACCCATCCGTCACCTCCCTCAAGCCAGGCGACCGCGTCGCCATCGAGCCCAACATCATCTGCCACGAATGCGAGCCCTGTCTCACAGGCCGCTACAATGGCTGCGAACGCGTGCAATTCCTCTCTACACCACCCGTCACCGGCCTGCTACGCAGATATCTCAAACACCCCGCCATGTGGTGCCACAAGCTCCCCGACAACCTCACCTTCGAAGACGGCGCCATGCTCGAGCCCCTCTCCGTCGCCCTCGCCGGCATGGACCGCGCCAACGTCCGTCTCGGCGACCCCGTCGTCGTATGCGGCGCCGGCCCCATCGGCCTCATCACACTCCTCTGCTGCCAAGCCGCGGGCGCCGCACCCCTCGTCATAACCGACATCGACGAAGGCCGGTTGAAATTCGCAAAAGACCTCGTCCCCAGCGTGTTGACGCATAAAGTCGAGTTCAGCCACTCGCCCGTGGACTTTGCGTCCAAGATCACGACGCTAATGGACGGCGTCGAGCCCGCTATTGCTATGGAATGCACGGGCGTGGAATCGAGCATTGCGTCTGCGATTCAGGCTGTCAAGTTCGGGGGTAAAGTCTTCGTCATCGGCGTGGGTAAGAATGAGATGAAGATTCCGTTCATGCGGCTGAGTACGCGCGAGGTGGATTTGCAGTTCCAGTATAGGTATTGTAATACGTGGCCCAAGGCGATTCGGTTGGTTAAGTCTGGTGTGATTGAGTTGAAGAGGTTGGTTACGCATAGGTTTCAGCTTGAGGATGCGGTTAAGGCGTTTGAGACGGCGGCGGATGTTAAGAGTGGGGCGATTAAGGTGCAGATTCAGAGTTTCGATTAGGCGGATGGGGGGCATGGACGAAGGTTTTGTAATGGTTACATTTTCGGGCGTATATAGAATTGGATTTTATGATTTACGAGATATGTTGATTCCTTTTTTGATGTCGTGTACACGCCTTTAATTCAAGATGGTGGAGAGAGATATGATATGTTTCCATGGGATCATCTTGAGGACAGGAACGACCAATGCTATGCAACAAGTCCGGTCTTTGTAGCAAGTTTAAGGAGCCAAACATTTCGAGGGTAGTGCAGCTCTTGTGAGTAGATATGTCGAAATGGTAATCTGTCTACGGCTGCTTCATCGCCCGTGGCGGCAAGTTCTTGGCTCTCCCATCGGACATTTTAGAGTTGATGTTGTGAGCCACAACGCTTTCGTGATTCGTGTGTTGATGTTCAGCCTTGTGCGTCGAGCCACTGTATGCATGCGAGCTGACGGCTGTCGATCAATCAGATAGCGCTCTTAGCGAGGTGTGTATGCATGTAAGCTTCCACAGTTTGCTTTTTGGTATGGTGGCTAACAGGGTATTTGGATTGGTGAGGATATGTGGACCAAGACATGGCTGTAGAAGTGGCGTTTCTGATTGGGCTGCGTTTGATGGCCAGCATTTCTGGCATGGGGTCGAAAAGAGAGGTATAAGATCCTCAAGGCAGCCTGATGGAGTTTAATCTTTATATTCTCATTGCACGGAGACGAGAGCCTATTCTGCTCTTCCAACAATATCTCAGGAAAGCCCACCGAGCCTCAAACGTTCCCGATGACCAGTCCTAGTCCTGGCTTGGATCTTGCATAAGATCGTCAGAAAGAGGAAGATGTGAAAGCTGAGCTCTATCGAGAGTTCCAGAATAATGAGTTCGCCAATACTACTCTCCCGTTGCTCGTAGAACATTTCCAGCGAACAGCGCTCATGCAGTTTCAGGACCGTCATCCATGGATTGTTGCATTCACAACCTCAGAGCCAAATCTTGCGGAGGCGCAGGAGAAATTTCTAGCCAATGGCAGCCAGTGTATCAGCAACTTGGAACGCTTCGTGAAGCTGTTGCGCATAGCCGAGGGCAATGAGTTCCTGATTTGTCAATCGCTTCATGACTATGTGCCGTTCATCTCGAGCCTTTACTACGTTCACCGCAACATCACAATGGACTTGACTGGCCCTCCTTCTGAAGCGTCTGAGAATCTTATATCACACTTCAACCTCGAATCTATCCGTGCCTTTGAGAAGACCATGCTATTCGACCACGAAATCTCCTCTCAGCATCCTTTCATCCAGGAAGCCAAAGCAGTTTACCTGAGGCGACCAACCCGTACTGTCACACATATGGACGCATTGTAAGTTTCCTAGCAGATGGAGAAGTCAACCATTTTAATATTAGATGAAGTGTAGAGTTAATGTTTCTCAGGAGGTGGTTCGATCTTTATCTCCAGGTCTCGGCAAGGTCGTCGTTATATGAGGAATTAGAAGAGTGGGAGATTCTCAAGATTTCGAAAAATCTCAGAAAAGCACTGCTCCAAGACGAGAAAATATTCAATGCAGGCCTCGCGAGGTCTTCGCCGTGGAGACTGCTGAAGTGCAATCTCCATGATTTCGCGCACTACATCGGCTGCCCCAAAGCTTATGATGCACCCGACGAGAACATTGCAGCAATGCGACTCTTCAATTCGACGCAAATGCCGTTCTTTCAGAAGCTGCAAAACGACCTCGAAGACCAGAAAAGGATCAACAACAAGCAGCAAGAAATCATCACGGCTCTGGTCTTTCGCCATCTCACTGAAAGTCTGCCGCCGCAGCCATATAAGGGACAAACGGACTCGACGAAGCGTTGGCAATTCTTTTGGGAGGATGCAATCAAGAAAGAGAACCAGGACAAGGCACTTAACACGCATCCGCTGACGCACGTGCACAACTACTTCAGCGGCACCAAGCGCGTCGTAGATGCTAAGGGTAGGATTACCGGTCAGTCGCAAGAGGGTATGAAGGGAAACTTGTATCGGGCTGGAGAAGAGTTTTTTGGCACCCTGAGCACGAACATTCACAAGTACGGCAAAGGTGGAAGTAAAGACGTGTATGTCGTCGCTGATGATCATTGGGGAGAGACTGTGAGAGAGTTGCTTCGGGCATTAGTGCCGGTCCATTTCAAGGACGGGGAGGTAGACTGGGATATGGAAAGGACAAGGTATATCTGAGGTATACATGATGGTGGAGGTTGGAAGATCAGCATAAAGCAAGGATCAGATCATGATTAATTTGAGTCTAGCGCGAGTTGGTGCTTCGTCGAGGCAGTTTCACCCATGCGAACTTTTATTCATGCTTCTTCCTTCCAACGACCAAATCTCCTAACACGAGGAACAAGCTTAAGATGACCATGTGTCTTTGAAGATCCAAAGTTTCGGCATGTAGCCTCTCATTTACCATTCGCTTCCGCTTCCGCACGAATTCTAAGCCCAGCAGCTAGGGTGTCGGGCGACATATACTTATGAGAGTCACGGATGTCAAAACACTGAAAGAGGCATTTGATCAATCCATCACTAAAGTTATACAATTTGGACTAAAGTTACGACTTTACGGCATGGTTGTCAGTGTATTGTAAGTTCATTCGTACATCGTTCCCATTCTTGCGAGGCGCCAAGAACTAAACATTCCCAGCACCTTCTAGCAGGTCAAAGCCTGCCGATCTCAACAGTAGCCTAGGCCGCGACTACATGCGACTACGAGAGAGATATTCCTGGCATAGCGTACTCTGTCCTTGACGATTGCCAGAGGGCTGCTGAATCTCCCTCACTCTTAACCCCTTCACAAGCGGACTGTGGGCCTATTCTTCCTTGATGGTTGCCAGTCCACCGCCACCCGCAAAGCATGCATTGGTGATTGCCTTTCCAGACTTCTTGCCTCGCTGATTGGGGTTTAGAGCTGACTTGTCGTCAAGGTCCGGACGGCAGTCATCAGATTTAGAGGACGTCTTGCGAGATCTACCCTTCCAGGTATTGGATGTAACACTGTTCGTGAGTGCCTCCTCCGCTGAGGTCGACTTTCCACGCGCCACTTCCCTCTGGATCTTCTTCACGATGCGCTTCTGCTCATCCTGCTTGTTCTGGAGCTCTTTCCACACATTTTTGCCGTTTTCGCTATTGGTAGTCCTCAAATGCAGTTGCGCCGTCATTTCCGCTATCTCAAGGTCATTCTGCTCTGCTGCACTTAGCTGCCTGTTCTTCTCCTTGAGGTTGTTGTTCTTGAGCATTCCCCAATTGCCTGTTCGCCCCTCTTCATCTCTCGCCAGATCTGGTTTCATCCGTCCTTGAATATTGTTTTCCGATGCGTGGTACACTGTTGTGAGTCTACAAAAAAACTGGTTGTAGCAGCGCCGCCACTCTTTATCCTTGTCGTCCCACTCCCACTCCAGACAGAATGCAAAGATGAAGTTTTCAAAACACTTCTTTGTCTTTGCACCAACACCAGGGGTGTGATGGGACTTGGTGAATGTGCTTCCAGTGGCCGCATTCTTTGTGTGGACATCCAGATTTGCCCAGTTTGGAATCAGTTGTTTGAAAGGAAATCGTGCTGGGTATATCATTTCGTCATCATCATGCTTACCCTCATCGACGGTGAGACGCTTCGAAGTCTTTGCTGCTGGGTTGGTTGACGACAGCCTCTGGATAGGACCTGCTGGATATTTGCTCAACTGGCCAGTGGGCTGACCCCGCGAACTGCTCTTTGATGATTTGCTCTTTTTCGGTGGCATGATCGGTCTGAAAGGGTATTTCCCGCTGTGTTGTGACTTAGACTATGCAGTATGACTGATAGGTTGAGGTTGATCAGGTGCGTACTTGGGTGAGGAGCACGAAAGCATGGCAGAATTGTAGCGGGCATATCAAAGTACAGGCGTGAACTCTGCCAGGCGACAGTGTCCTCGATCGTCTCTGTCACTTCGTTTGGCGAAGTGATTTCCAGCCAAAGACTAGCCAATCCGCATGCGCTTTGCCAAGGCAGCCTCCGTGAAAGGACGAGCCTCTATACTTCACTCTCCATGCTCATGGCTGTTATCATACATCGTAGACTCATATCTTGGCACTAGTAGCCATGAAATGGCTCGCTGAATTCACTATGGCATCTTGTACATCAAGTCTGCGAACTTGACATTTCCATTGGGGCCACTGACAGCAGGCTTAGGTCTGGCCCCACTTCATAAAGAGCACTACAGGCCATACTGCCACTACTTAGGCTACAAACTCAGCCTCCGCTTGCATAGTTCTGCTCTATGAGTCTGCTGGCCTTCAAAAGCTGAAACCTTCACAGAAGTCACCATGAGATGCATCGCATGGCCTCGGTCACGTGGCTTGCTGTAGCAATCTCTCAGTCCTCAATCTCGAGCAAGACTACGTCTCGTGCGAATGGAGTCCGTGCTCGAGTCTCAGGAGTTCTACTTGATAATAAGTCAATAAATCAAGTCGTCTCGTTTTACTCTGTCAATCTTGGCATTGTAAACAAACTAATTTCCGAATTTCATAACTATGTGAGGCTACAATTTGAGCGGAAAGCCCTCTAAGATTTGCAGTCTCAAGCTTGTCACTCTTCAGCAGGAGTGGAACTGACCAGCGGCTATCTATATTGTCATCGTTTGCGCACTACAGTTTCACACAAAGCAAAGCAGAGCTCCTAACTCCATAAAGCGATTGTAGCTTGCCTTATTTCTCCACAATGGATCTTTCACTCCACGAGATCGTGCCTGTCAGTATATATCTACCCACCCCTTCCTTTCTTGGAAGCTCACAACATCGACCACAAACTCAAGCGTGCGTTCTCTCAACCGAGGAGGAAGCACAACAGAGCACAATCAAATTCTTTCCTAGTCAGAATGCCTTCTCTACTCGGGAAATTATTCGCCCCTGTGGGGGCCCGACCACTGCCGGAGCAGGAATGCCACACATCCAACAACTCTGAACCTACTCAGCACGAGACCATCGAGAAATCTCGCCAAACCTACATCAAACCTTCCAAAAAGGTTGTCGCACTCTGTCGAAGTGCACGACGATGTCTTTGGCTGAAGTCGACCAAGAAAGAGGAGAAATCAATCTGCGTCACTCCTGTCCCAGGCTCGAACACTTCGCTCATTACGACTGATTTCACCAAACCCACTGATTCCGCCTCATCGGGCGAATCTGACTCCTGTTTAGCAAACGATGGCGATCACTTTCGTGGTAAACCTACGGCTGAGTGTGACGATGCTACATCGACTACCGCTCAGCAACTACCCTCTCATGAACTAGCTCCAGCACCAGAATTGGCTATCGCACACCGGGTGAAGTCATCATCGAAAGACTCTGGCTATGTCTCTGATGGCAAAGTATTGACGTCTGGTGCTCTGGGTACGCAGAAGAAGGGTAAGCTGCGCCATGTTGGGCGCCGCTTGTCGGCGAAATGCAAGAGCCTCCTGCACAGCTCGTCTAAAGTGTCGCTTTGTGAAGCCTCGCACAACAACTGCAACAAGGACAACATAGAAGCAGCTGAGGACGACAGCACAAATGAGGAAGAAGACGACGGCTGGGACGACATTGACGAGCAGCGCGACCAGGAGGGCGTTGAAGAAGACGAAGACGAGGAAGACGAAGACGAAGACGATGAACCGCATCCTCGCTGTGACTTCAAGACCATTGAAATGATCACCGACGAAAAGCTTCAAGACTTGGTCTCATTCCACTGTGGTCGCGACGACTCTGTATGCGATGTGCGGGTCGAACGCCGCACGAAAGGTGCCTACAACTTTGCTGCCATGCTAACTTTGACTGTGGACAATTCTCACAAGGGTTATGTGGTACGAATACCAGGTCACGCCACGCATGCTCATTGGAAGGTTGAAGACGAGTACATGATGGATCGGGAAGTCCAGCTCATCGAACATATTCGCGCTCACACCAACGCTCCGGTGCCAGAGGTCATCCATCACTCCACAAAGCACGATAATGCTATTGGATTTCCATATATCCTTATGACGCAACTCCCTGGCGAAGATGCGTCCAGCATTTGGCATGACGGAGACGACTATGACAGCGACGGCTATGACAGCGACGATACGGAGCTCATGTTCCAGCATGCTGACAATCCCTCCACTGCAACGGAAGCGAAGCGCATCACATTACTGCGCTCATTAGCACGCATCATGACCGAGATACAGTCTCTATCTTTTGACAAGATTGGCATGCCGATATTTGCTGGAACCGAAGCTCCAACAATCGGTCCTATGTATCAGTGGAGCTGCGACGGTTCTGATTTCCCTCGCAAGCGTGGTCCATTTACCTCATCCCAGAACTATGCTATTGCAGGCCTTATGCATCAGCTAGTCTGTTGGAACCATAGCGTTGACGAGATTAAGTCCGGCGCCCTCAAATTTTTCCACCAGGTCTTCTCGCAAGCTCCTTTCGAGCCCTCGGGTCCAGAGACGTTCACCATCTACCACCGCGACCTTGATCTTCAAAACATCCTGGTCGACGAAGATGGAAACGTTACCGGTATCATCGACTGGGATACGGCTTTTGTAGCTCCTCGATTTGTTGGCGCAGCGGCCGCACCGCTGTTCCTGCAGAAGGACTGGCTACCAGACTACCTCAACAACCTTGACAATGGACCCTATATGGGATGGAAGACGCACCATTATCGAGAGATTTATGCCGCAGCCCTGGTTGAAGCTGGAAATCCCGATGCTATTTACACCACGAAATCTGCGATCTATCGGTCTGCTTTCACGGCAATCTGCGATATTGATGGCGGCAACAAGATGGATCTGATGGACAAACTTCTTCATGAGATACCTCATTGTCGCTTGAGGTCTCCTGAATTTGCGCGTGGTCTTGGCCTGGGCTGGAAGGATGCTGAGGCTATGCTCAAGGTCGAGCTGGCCAAAGTGCTCAAGCCGGAGCTTCCTCCTTCTAATTTACTAGAGGAGCTGGATGCCGAGATGATGCTTAGGAAGTGGTACCTTGACTTCAATGTTGAGGATGGAGAGGAGCAGTCCGACGGGGACGAGGACGAGGATAGCGAGGCAGAGGACGAAGAGTCAGACGAGGAGTCAGCATCAGGCTCTGAGTGCGACGAAAACGACGCTGAGCAGATTGAGCGTGTCTAACTGTCCAGCTCTTTAGCTCCATGGTCCTCGCTGGGCGTCATCGAGTGGACTACACAATGTGCCGCGCCGGGGTGAAAGCGCATCACGCTTGGTATTCCAAGCTTGACGACAAGCTATACACATAACCGAGATCAGATAGACGGTAGTTATGGTAGGATGGGAATTTTCTATTTCGTTCGGCACACTTCTGTCAGCGATTTACAATTACTTTACTTCAAGTAGTCATTACGTATGTTCTCTTTTTGATCGCGAGTCAGTTGCAATTGTGCAAAATTGTTTATTGGATATGCATGTTGAAAGTAAATAGAATGAAAAAGGTACATGAGGCAATCGTCGAAATCGAAAGGCCGCCTGGATATGAATCATTATTCCACGTGACTGCGCACTAGCGCACCTGCCTTGATTCTATACCTCATGGCAGCGCACAAAAAGAGCACCCTTTCACCAAAGTACCACCTTAGTACTCCTTCAACACCGACCGCCCCGCGCGCAGGTTCATCCACCATGACTACACATGATGAGCGCCACCAGACGCGAGAGCGTTCTGGCGACAACCGGAAATGCGATACGGCTGCGCAAAAGCAGCTTCGTGAGTATGTCTGGTCCTTCGGTCCTACCTTATGATGAATACTAACTTGCAACAGCGCGATCAAGAAGTACAGAGCTCTAAAGCTTGTGTATGAAAATCGAAGTCGAGCACCGGACCTCCACACTGACCTTGAAGTAGACATGGTCTGGCGAAGAACGACCCGAAAGGTTCACGAGATGCCTCGCGATGGCTGGAAGCCACAATGAAAACGCTCATACAAGATTATGCGAGCGCGGAGTGTCAGCAGCTCGCGGACAACGTACGACCCACGTATGATTACACCGCGAATATTGCCTAACATAAGCAGATCTACCACACTCTCCCTCGAGAACTACGCGACATCATCTACAAGTATTATTGGGCCGGAAAATCCGCTAAAGAAGCTTTCTATGGAGTGCGATATCAGAAGCTTAGCGACACACCGTGGATGCACTCGTGCGATCGAGATCCGTGCCAGTGCTTTTGTCTTGACGAACTCCCCCACATCGCGCAACATCAGATCGTCGGCCTGGAAATGGCTCGCGAGGTAGCGATTGCTTACTACAAGGCGATGCCAAACGACCGCTTGGGATATGACATTACCACTCTCGCAACTTTCCTGACGAAAGATCACTTCCATCTGGGCATCGTTCCTGCTGATCATATGCGACGACTACACATTACTATATCGCCTATCAAGTGCCCGAAGCTTGCCATGCATGTTCACGGTGAGTACTGCATATCGTTGGAAGGACAGCAGCTCGTGAAGAAGAGTATGGGCTCTCTGGCGAAGATTCAGCAGAAAGATCGCTTCCGGTTGTGTATCACACTCGGAGAAGGCATATGGGGCTCGCGGGCGGAGCAGACTATGGAGGCTTTCCGGCCAATTTACAAGAACTTGAAGCAAGCTGGCATGCGCATTCAAGTCTATGGACGGCCCAGCACCAAATGGTGTCCGGTAGTGCGGGTCGATGGCTATTACTATATGTCGAAGCAGGAGTGGCGTGAATTTTCTGAGGGTTAGCGTCCGTTCCACGCGATTTGAGGAGAAAACCATTGCAGTATCGTTGTCGGCGAGGTTGCATCACGAAGTTCGCCCTGGATGCGGAGAGGGCAAGTGGTCCAAATCATAACAGGGAGGTCTGAGAAGCAAATCAATACGTCGTCAAGCTTTTCCGACACCACGTAGCGGATTGACCGGCCAATGGTCAAGCCAGCGTCGAGGCATAAATCTATCGGGCTTACAAAACTTGTTTCGCGTTTCCCCATGCGTAATGCGCGCGAATACGGCCTGGGTTCAGCCCATCACCCTAAAACTGCAAAATGCATATAACGTCCTACGCCGTAGGTGCGACGCTCCGGTACTAGGGAGTAGTGCTTATAGTCAGACATGGTGCATGCCATCTTCTCCATGACGCCAACCAGTTACGATGCGGCATTCAAAGACCTCCTGCATTCACGGACTCAAATGCCTCACGGCTCTCGCAGCACGCTGCATAATGGCGCATGCTTCTTCGAACGGACCGTCTGAGACGATTGAACAGCGATGTTTGTGTAAAGCCTGTGGCCCGGGAATCCTCCAAGAATTGCGGTCGTGCCTTCCACACGAGGACAACAGACTAGCTGCCTGGGAACCAAACACCGTCCCAGGTTGCAAAAGTGATGAATCCTTCTAGAAAGCAGCACCGAAGCTTAGCGTCAACTTGTAACTGACCTGTAAGGTAGCTGAAGGCGCGCGGCCTGACTGAAACAAGTCCCAAGTGTCCCACGTGGAACTTTTTTGGGCGCGGCTGTAACGATGACCATACTCATTTTTTCGCTTTATCTAAACAAACCTGCAGCAGTTCGCTACGCATACCCAGTGTATGGGGACGCGTACTGTTACTTGTGCCATGGGCGGCGTCAGCTGGCACCTCCTTTCGAAATGAGGTAGTAGTGCGATCCCAAGGCTTGGGGTTGCACTGGAGGAGAGTTCGGGGACACCGCGGTGGCATCTCACTCAGCGATCGACGCATTTTTTCGAGGCGGCCAATAGCGAGCCGACGACTCGCATTTTCTGGTGCATTTCCCAAGGCAGCGGATCAGACAGGCGATGTGTTTCGCGAGTAGGACATGCATCATCTTAACACACCGCATATAGGTGCGAGGGACCTGACGACACGGCTTGCAGCTCCCGCTCCGACGCTAGTGCGTGAGCAAGGTGCAGACCAGAAAACGCTCCGTCGCGGAAGAGTTAGGACGAGGCATTTGGTGCCCAGTTCGTCGGTGGTGCTGGCGGTGCACGAATGTCGTTGCCCGCTCGCCGCCTGTCCAGCCTCCAACCCACCAACATGTCTCCGTGGCGGCGCCAGGGACCAGGGCAGGACCTGCAGGCTGGTGGCACAAGTCACAGTGGCTCGCAGGTCGCTTCGCATGCATGGTGAGGCTTTTCACGTGAACGGGATATGGGAGGTCTCTGGTGACAGCCTGTCTCCCGTATTTGGACTTTGGCGAGTCGCGCTCCATGGACCAGACGGTCGGGAATCACCTGTGCTTAGCGCGGCCGGCATGTTTCATCAAGGCCAAATTGACTTTGGGTCGCTCCCCGCACGCGTCTTGTCGCCCTACACCTCTACCTATGCAGCCTGAATCCTACCCTATGGCCTTCTTCTACTACGTCGCAATCTCACATATACACAGGTGATGCGATTGGCCGCTTGGTTAGTTTCCACCGCCATCTTGCTTCTGCGCAACGTGCGGCCGCATGAGTTCGGCAATTCCAGAAGCAGGCTGGCCCACATTATAACCAACAGTCAAGCAGTTCCAGCCGTGCCATCCTTGGCATCGATGATACTCAACTGGCTCGAGGATGTTAAGTTGCGCGATAGTGCCGGTCCCGCGACTGTTCATCTCAGCAGGGAGGCGCACGACTCGCACCCATGGCGGCGGTAAACGTCCACAGCTAACAGCAGTTTTTACGCTCAAGACAAGCATTCTCTCCGCGGACCACCACCCTGGTGGCATCGTCGATGCTCTGACACTGGCACGGGTAGCAAGGAGAGGAAGCTCCCGCATATAAAACGTCGCTTTAATGGTGCCGGCACGGGCTGTCTTCCATGAAACCCTCAGGCATGCAGTCCTCCACCAAGATACAGACACTATCAGATGCAACATGCAGGAGTATTCCAGCTCCATTATCAACATGATGCCTGCTGATTTCATACTCGACAAGCCGAGTGCCAATTCTTGATTACTACATTTCATGTCTACTGACCTTCTCGAGCGGCTGCATGTAACAGCCTGCAAGCATACTAACCTCACGATAGACACGATCCAACGTCAAGACGGCCCTACTCCATCAAAGCTGCACTATGCGCAAGTATTTCTCCATGGCTTACAAGCGGGGAGCGCCTCGGCTGAAGCTGGTTGAGCATGCACCCAACGCCAGCCAACTAGTACCGAGCTCGCTGCATATCACACCGTTCGGGATTGTCTATACCATTGGTAGAGGCAGCCTATACTCGGCGTTGCGATATGGGCTTTACGAATAATGCATGTAGTAGTGCTGCCACTACGGCACCCCTTGCGTAGCCCTTTGGGTACCGGTACCGACCACTCAAATTGGCTGCGGGACGGCACGCAGCAATGACAACAGCACTCTGCAGATGCAGCAGCCGGGCTTCCACGGCATAACCAGAACCTGGGACCGGAGACTGAATGCGATGTCGAGTCCGAATCTGAGCTCATTAAGCGGGTTCTTTTCATGCAAGCCTGAGCACGCGCAGCTGCAGCAGACCGATGGGGCCTGGGACCTGATGGCCGGCGAGGGTGCTCGTATGGATTACATTTTCCCGTTCCGACGAGCTGACCAGATCTGGCATCTCGCGTAAGCAAGGCTGTGATTGATTGACGTGGTGTAGGAGTGCGGAAATTACTATGTCTTGCTGCAACTCTTGAGTGCGTGGGATTTCTCATCTCGGCAGACATGCCAAAGGGACGCATAGCCCGGCTGCTAAGCACACATGTGGTCCCTGGCAGCAGCGCCGTTTGATGGGCAGAGACATGTTTCGACAACGGCGTCTGTCTCAGCAGCGTTCCATTCGTACGCAGGACCCCCAGGCACAACCGGCGACGGCCATGTTGCGGCAAGCTGTGCCCTGTCGCGGGCGCCGCGAAAGGCGGGCTCTGACTGGCGGAGGCGGAGTGCGGAAGAGTTCGCAAAGGCTTTTGCTCTAGCGGCCCCAGTGACATGGTGATTGGGCAGAGGGTGCACAGCGAGGCCATTCGGCGCGCACAGGAGAGGCCCGGTGGCGTGCGGTGGTGCTTCGCGGCCACACTCTGAGCGGCATCCTTTTATGCGCATGACGGGTCGCGCACCAGACTGCTGTACGCCCCGGCTTGCACCGGGCGGTGAGAATGGCGGCGAGCAGAAGGCAGACAGCATGAACGGCGGCGCGCGATGACGGGGCCGGCGCGAGGCACTGAGGACACTGAGGGCACTTGGGCCCCTAGACGTGCCGCTTGTGGCCCTCTCTGGCAGAACCAGGTCCCGACTCTATGGGACCCATCGCGGCGGTCGCACTAAAGACGCTAGGCCGGTTCGGTGCTACTCACCGTGCTGGCAAGGACAGGGTTGCGAGCGCCATAGCAAGCGACTGCTAAGGCTGGGTTCGTACGTGGTAGAGGCCAGTGTGGTGGTGGAGCCGCTGCGACTCTGCGACTTGCGGACATCGACCAAGCCAGCGTCAGCGCTGCTCGACGCGCTTGACGCCTGCAGGGGTCGCGCCGGCGCTGCGTCTGCCTTTAAATAAGTACACGTCCCGCACCGCTTCCTGCCTGTCTGCCCTGATGACTGAGATCCCGGCTTGCCATTCTTGACGCCGACTGTGCCTTGGCTGTCCCAGCAGTCTGTCACTGCTCATAATATACCGTGGCCCGCACCCGCCCGTCCAGCACACGAGTCGTCCTCCTGCCTCCCGCCCACTCGCTGCTGCTGCCCTCGCCCGCGAGCGGTGCCTGCCCACGATCCCGCCTGCAGCACCCATCGTCGCCGCCGACTGCCTTTCGTCTCATGACCTGCGCGCCGGCACTCGAGCTCCACCACTCCCACCACGGCACTGTTGCCCGCTCCGCCTGAAGACACGCACCTTAAAAGCCCCCCTCCCCGCCCCCCGAGGCCTCGTCTGAAGGCTGCCGGTTCCAATGGTTACGATGGCATCGAATGGGTGAGTGCAGCCCTGGCCCCGCTCTGTGCGACCGTCGCCTCTGCGCTGGCCACTCGCACTCGACGCTACTGCTTCTGCTGCTGCTGCTGCTGCTTCAGATGCGTGCCCGAGCATTGTCAGAACAGATGACTAACCGCCCCGCGCAGTCTGCCCGTACCCGCTCAGAACAGCAACTACCTGGAGAATGGCCGCTGGTATCATGGCTTCCGGAGAGGCATCTACATGTACCCGTGCGATGAGGTGAGCGCCCGCCGAGCCGCTGCATGCCATCAAGCGCACCCGCTGACCTGACGCAGCTCGAAAAAGACCGCATGGACATCTACCACAAGCTCTTCACAGTCGCACGGCGAGACCAGCTGCACCAGGCGCCAATGCCGCAGCACGGGGAGCCCCGCATTCTCGACGTGGGCTGTGGAACAGGCATCTGGGCGATTGACATGGCCGAGTAAGTTGGGTTCCGCAGCCTGCACCTGCAATTTGTGTCCCGCGAGGCTAACCGCTCCTGTGTGCAGCAAATACCTAACCGCCGAGGTGCGCTGACCCGATTTACTGCTGCACCGCGGCCAGACGGCTGACATTGATTGTGCAGGTCCTAGGCTTGGATCTCGTCAACATTCAACCCGAGAAGTAGGCGTGCCCACCCTTGCGTGCATGCTCCAGACACTGACGTGCGTCCGTGCAGAATCCCGCCCAACCTGCGCTTTCGTGTGCCACGCGATTACGAGAGCCCGTGGACGTTCGGAGAGGACTCCTGGGATCTGATCCACCTCCGCATGGCATCTGGTAGTGTCTCGAGCTGGCCAGAGCTCTACCAGAAAATCTACTCGTACGCCGCGCACCTGCCATTGCTACCTCGGGCTGACCGTTACTTTGCAGACACCTGAAGCCTGGCACGGGCTGGATTGAGCACGTCGAGATCGACATGGAACCACGATGTGACGACTACACACTGTCCCCAGACAGCATGCTGGTGAAGTGGTACCGCTGGCTCGCAGACGCGACGCATCGGGTTTCGCGCCCAATCGCGTACGAGCATCGAACCCGCCAACTGCTGCAGTCGGCCGGCTTCATCGACATCCAGGAAACGGTTATACGCGTGCCATACAACTCGTGGCCCAATGATCCCCACCAGAAGGACATTGGCCGGTGGTACAACCTGGGCATCACCGAAGGCCTGGACGCACTAAGTTTTGCGCCCCTCACCAGGGTCTATCAGTGGGATCTCAACGCGCATGTCAAACCACTCATGGACCAGGTCCGCAGAGAAATATGTAACCGCAAAATTCATGCGTACAACAACATGTAAGTCATGCCCATTCCTGGTGTTGTACCAATTGATTACGGTGACGGTCCAATACTGACCCCTTGCGCCCTAGACACATCTGGACAGCTCGTCGTCCACAGCAATAGAACACGGCTGTGACGAGACGTCTTGACTGATTTTTATTCCGCCATGTTCGGCTACATTTGCACGCTGCATCATCCCACGACCAGCCCCTGTCCGTTTGGACAGCCGCTTCGACTTCCCGTCGCAACGCTACTGTGAGCGTTTCGACTGCGATACCCTCTTATACATACTCGCCCGTGTTGCTCTACCGCTCACTTGCGGGTTGTCCCACCAAGCCGGTTGCGGGTCGAAAGGCTGGGCGTGTAGCATTACTAGAGCACAGCATTCTGCAGTGCTTACTACCCATCACGACTGGAGAAACCCGCCCCGGAGTAACCATGTGCATGATCTACTGGTGCATAACGCGATACGGAAAATCTGGAGTTCTGAGAGTGCGCACTAACCGGCGTTGGTATTTTGGGAATATGATACCTTGTTCATGTGTGGCAAAAATTCACTTTGAGGGGAGGCGCACACGCGTTGCTTGGATGCTACCTTTTTTTACGCGAAAGTCCGGCGGTTGCGTCTGGTGGCACGTTTCGCGTCGTAGCGTTTTGGCTACGAGCAAAGGATGAGAGGCATGTTGTCATTGCATTTCGCAGAGTTTCCCTCTGTTTTGGTTTTAGGGCAGAGCGACTGTACGAAGCGAGCATCTTGTGATTTTAGCGAAGTGTCAAGGCTGTTCACGACCCTCGGCCTTGACGACAGTAGATAATATGGATACTATACCCCCACTTCTTTACTGGCTGCGTCCGTCTTTAGGTTTCGATGCCCGCCGGCCGTCTCCACCCCAGCTTCATCGGTGGATGTTTCAGTGTTTGCGACGACAAATTATGGCCCCCGACACGCGTCATGCCCACGTTGCCGGGAACGGCGCCATGGTTCATCCCAAGCGTCTACTTGCGCCATGGACAGGCGGTCAGAGCGATCTCCTGTTGCGCACACTGCATCGGCCCAGTGGAGCGTGTTTGACAGTCGTATTCTCGGTATTTTGAGTAGATCGTGCCAGCGACAAGATTAGCCGGGCGAGGTGCAGCACGCAGATTACATGATGCAGCGGTAGCAGCAGCACATGCTCTGAGCGCGGTGTCGCTGGCGTGGGAAAGGCAAGGATGTGGCTGCGGCATGGCTTGGCGAGGGAAGGGCGACTGAGAGCCAGTGCACTGGGACGGAAGGAACGGTCGGGGGTCCTGTGCGGTGTGCGGAAATGGGTCCTCGTGTCCAAAATGCTCGCTTTGCCCTGCACCTGTGCACCCGTCTGAGGGCTGCTTCTCCGCTGCTGTCATCAACGTCGAAAAGTCACGACGGCGCGAACGCCTGCAAGGCTCGCTTGTGCGCAGGGCTTCGCGATACCTGCTCGTGGGAGGTAAGCACGCTGGCGGCCTCGCATGCGCCCACACGCCGGCCCTTCCTCGGGCGCTGTCGCAGCCTGTCGCGCGCCTGGACGACGAGATGCGCTACGTGATCGCCCTCGTTCTTCCAGCTTCCTTCCCGAACAGCAACAGTCCCGGAGGACATCGGCGACCAGCTCTGCGGAGGACGGCGTTGCTGGCGGCTGCCATTCGCCAGCGACTTCGCATCGAGCCGTCGCCGACCACATGGATGTCTTTACGATCAGCAGTAAGCCCCCGCAACGCGACTCGCGCGTGTCAAAAAGCCATTCAGGAAGCCTCGAGGGGACGCCTTCTTTCCTCTTGCGCGCCCTCGCCGTGTCGACTGCCGCGGCTCCTGCGCAACTCCCAGCCCGTGAACGCTGTGCGCAACGACTCTGCACACAGGGCAGGCAACGAGGTTGACGTCCAATGCCGCCGCTACCTCCAAAGCCCGTCAGCCTGCTCGCGTCCCAGCCAGCAGGTCCGGCCGCTTTCAGAAACTTTGCGTACGACGGACTGCGCCACGTCAAGCCGTCGAGGCCTTGACACAAGCCTCATCCCTCCATTCATCACGGATAGATTGCGTCCTCGGATTTTTCGGTCAGCCTCCCGACGTCTGGAATACTCTATAGCATGGACAGCACTTCCGCATTAGATTTCAAACGACTGCAATGCCTTTTCACAAGATGTAGGATCCAGACACAGAAGCGATGCGTGGGCTTCGTGCTGCGACCCCTGTGGCGCGTGCATCTGCGTCCGCGTCCGCGAACCCATACGCGTGGGTGCGCTTCGTGAATCTGGCCTTCCTGATATAGTACTTCGTAGGGGACACGCCTGTTCGAATCGATAGGAACGGAAGCTCTGCCAGCCATTCGATGCACACCGACACCCTTTGTGCTCATGCAGCTCAGACACGCGAAGCAGCTGGGCGCTCTGCGCTTAAAGTGTATCGGAGAGCTGTCGGGCAATTATGGCAATAATCTACGTCTGAAAGCCTATATGCTACACCTTGGTGCGCACAAGTTGCACAACAGGCCGTTAAACTTTGAGTCTGGCTAGCGAGGGGGCCCGTCGCCTTGGTAAATTCCTTTTTGCTTTAATTTTTCAACATCTTCATGATGACAAAGCTGGGGCCATATGAGTTTCTCCTCGTTGTCACTTTGCGTTACATCGAGTCGCAGGAACCTTGCTTTCAAAACCAGCAAATTCACATCTTCTCAATCTGTCTGATACACACCCTCACCTAGCGTTGGGAATGGAGTCATTGTCCGGATAATGCGGAGGCTAACGATTGGCCAGGGCTAGGATCCCGAGTCTCGTCTCATCTCTCGGCAGGCACATCGTGGAGATATCGCCAGCGGGAAGGATTCGATTGAGGAGGCGCGATCTAAACAACATTTGCCGATACGATCCATTGAAGGATTGCTTGCGCATTGTGCATGCTGGCTGGTGGCTTTGAGTACCGTTCATCTGCTTTGTTCCTTCAACTAGCAGATACCATGGGCAAGTAGGTATGATCTCGTGTCAGATCCGCGACTATCTAGAACGTCACTGGTAGTGTTGAGGTAGGTCTCGGCACATTCATCATGCAGGAGTTATGCCTCCTGACATTCTGCGGCAAAATGTCCACCATCAGTCTGACTCGAAGGTTCCGGTATGGCAGGCCATCCGTCATCCCCGAGAGTAGCACAGGCCTCTGTCGAGCATTGAAGACTAATGCTTCCAGTTGAGCCTCATCCAGCTTCCCCTGCCAGCGCAAAGGATTCTGTATGGGCCCCCATCCATGTTCCGGTCAACCTCGCCCGTGTAGTCCGCATGCCTAGGGATGTTGCGACAACAAGCTCGATTCTCTTTCCCTTCACTTGTTCGTTGTGTCGCTTAGTCTTGTGAGATCTCTTTCCTTTGCATCAGTACTTATTATAAACAATGAACACCACTGTGAAGATCTGCCAATAGTACAACTTCACTAGTCTACATACAGTCCCGGCAAGTGTCATCTTCAGTCTCCACAAATCCGCATCGTTCTTTAAGTCTTTGCTACATCTTCGTTCTAGCACTTCACGTCATCGCAAGCTCTGTCGGTCAAAACATCATCGTATCTCAACATGTCGCCATGCTTTCTGTTGCGCAAATTTGTCAGACCCAAATGTCCACAATGACTACATATCTACTTTGGGCCAAACACACAGATTCAAGCGCCCGAAGCAGCATGCGATCAGCGGGAGAAAGTTACGCATACAGACATGCGCATCCTGCCGCCTCGTGCGTGGACTACAGTCCATGCAATGTGAATGGCATCGGCAAAACTACCCGCGCGGAGAACACCAACTCTGATAATGCACCATTTCATAGTTCGCAAATACCTGCCTGCGGATAATGAATCCAGGCCTCTAGTGTCCCGCCGCGTCGTGCAGGAAAGTTTCAATTATCCTCGATGTTGTCGATGTTACAAGTCATGCGTTATTGTTATTGTTTTTTTGCTTCGTCCTAGTTACGTCATGGGCCAGCGCATTCGTTGTTACACACTTGGTTGCGGATACCATGCGCCACCAGACTCTTTCTTCCCTGCATGTGGCTCAGGAAAATCATCGTAGCAACATCATCCCTGCGATTCTTGAACTGTACCACGTATCTTCCAGGGACGCACATGGAAGTTTCGTGACGTGCGCATTAGATATGACTGCACAGTGTGCGCTGTGCTGAGATGATTCGACGATCCGTGGTGACGAGCAGGACTTTTCATCTTTAGAGATGAGCTTGGGATTGGAAGAGTTTGAAGGTGAGGGGAGATGGTTGGTCGAAGGCAAGGGGACAAGCAGATGGTTGCGGCCTTGGTTGTACGACGTACGTCGTCCTGACATGCGGAGTGTATGTAAGGATCATCATGTCTGTTTTCAGGATCGTTATTTGTACGGTATAAAGAGTGGCCAAACGAGTCCATTGATTCCTCTCCCTCTGCTGCACCCCAACTTCGCGTTCCAAAGACACGATATCTCACACCATCCCGCAAATACACATCTCGAAACGGATAATCCCACCGCGAATTCAACAAGATGGCGCACACGCACGACAGGACTGCGAACACTGATTATGGCGCGCCGGCTGTTCGATCGAATAAACTGCACCGTCCGCTGATTATGGCGACTCATGCACTGCATTTCATCTCTTCACTTATTGTAATGAGTATCGCGGCGTACTTTATACACAACTTCTCGCATAACACGCATCTCGTGTACTGGGTGTCCATTGTGCGTTCCTCCTACCCTACCCTACCATATCACTCCTTTGCCTCTCCGTACATCTTCTCAACACCCTTGCTCATATACTAACTCACCTACAAGGCCGCAATCGACACCCTCTTATACCTCCCCGCACTCTTCCTCCCGGCTATGAAAGCTTACAAAGGCTACCTCGCACCCCTGGCGTGGATCTTCAGCTACCTGTGGCTCACGGCCTTTATTTTCGCCACGCAGGATTATGAATTCGGGAGCTGTAGTGTGCGGAGTCCGGATCAATTTGGTGTTGGAAGGTGTGGGATGAAGAAGACGTTGGAGGCGTTTGCGTTTATTGCTTTGTAAGTCCCAATTTTTCTGAGTATATGTGTTTTTGAGCACTTGTTGCATAGGACTTAGGGATATGGAAAGAAAAAGGGCAATGCTAATGTGTGCGGGTAGTTTCACGAATCTTGTGGGAACGGTACTCGAGGCGAGATTGTGGGATGTTCAACGCTTCAAGGGCGCGAGGGGCGTGCGTGGTGGTGTGGTTGGGGATGATAAGCAGCATGTTGGTGCGGGTGTACCTGGTATTGCTGTGCCTGGGACGGCTGGTGCGCAGCATGGTGATACTGTCGTTTGAGGATTTGAATGAAGGTATCAACTCGGATTTGGCTCATGATAGATGGGAGTTGGTGGGGAAGTAGCATAGCACGAGGATGTTTTGTTTGGAGATGAGATTGATCAATGAAGAGGTGGGTGGTAGTGGATGATGATTTACTATACTAGAATCCACAGAAAGATGATATTGGGTGCGCATTGTGTCTCCTGGGCTCTATTCAACCACCACGTATCGAGGCTACTCTTATCACTAAGTCGACAGTCAGCTTGTAGATAATCGTGCAGTCCTTGCACATCACGAATGCAAAATATTCTCCTCACCGCTCGACGAAGGGCTTGCTCGTGAACGTACGGTACTCACGCGTCATGTAACCAATGTGATCTCATCCTTGGTCGATTGTAGTTCTACACAACCCGTACGATCTCAACGTAGGCATCTAGGTGAAGTCGGAAACAAGGAATACCCGGACCCAGGCGCTAACCTAACCTGCATGCGGCACGATATCCCTCGTATCCACAGCTGCTATTCTACCCGACATTTAGCATCCTGGCTAGATCCCGCATCTAGCTTTTAACAGCTATCATCTCCTTGGCTAGCATCGACGGCGTGTCTACTTACTTAGCCGTCGTGCTTTAAGCGTGACCCATATGGTCGGGTTCGGCTGAAGCATCGGACAAAGAATCCAACCCAATACTAGGGGAAACTGTGGAGACGTACCCATCGATCGTGGTTTCCGGCTGCGAGCCTGCCGAGCCCGAGCCCGAAGTACATGGTGACAAGTTGTTACCGCCGGCGGTATGCACACTCGGCGCTCCTATGGCAGCTCTTACATACACTGCGTGGGGGCACAATTTCCGATGCAGCAATCTACCCGAGCACTTTGTCGGGCGCTGATGCTCGCAGGGCACATGGCAGAACGTGCATGTCGCTGAGACGAGGGTAAACGGCCACGTGGTTCTGCAAAACCTCTGAGCCTTATCGGAAGGTGCTCCGAACCTGGATCGCATCGTGTCATCATCGATCTGCCATTGCGCAACGACCGACCGCTTCCATGTGTCGTTGCACGGATTCCAGGGGGCCACTCAGTGCTATTTCCGGGGTGTTTGTGCTGATCGTGCCCCGGATTTCGGTGCGGAGCAGCGGACGTTCATATCATGCTAAGTCGCTGGCGTGCCAGACATTGAAAAGACAACACCACTATACCCAAGACTCTACACATGCCGAGCCCGCACCGAACTACCGCATCCGGTACCAAGCACTCGGTAGGAATGTTGCATTCCATACTAGCATTCCAACTAAATTCTCTCGCGTGACTTTCTCTCCTGCTTCTGGTACTCGCTCAAATTCTACATGCACTGTCGATCCGAATCTCGGTTCGACATTCAGACCCACTGCCACCGCTTCCTGAACCACTTCAAGACATACACCAAAGCTACCAAAACCGGCACCTCGACAAGTGGGCCCACCGTACTGGCCAATGCCTGTCCGCTTCCCGCACCATACACGGCGACCACGACCGCAATGGCAAGCTCGAAATTGTTGCTCGCGGCGGTGAAGCTCTGTGTGCAACTAACGCGATAGTTGAACCCCATCTTGTAGCAGAACCAGACCGTGCATGTGAAGATGACAAAGAAGTATACCAGTAGCGGCGCACATACGCGCAGCACGTCGGTGATCTGCCGAACTACGTGCGCGCCCTGACTCGCGAACAGTACTATGATAGTATAGAGAAGGCCGATGAGCGAAAATGGCGCGATGTAGCGTATAAAGCGTCGCTGGTAAGTTTGCTCGCCTAGGAGACTTCGCAGCGCCAGACGCGTTAGGACTGCTGCTCCGAGCGGGATTCCTAAGAAGACGCCTACGCTCTGCGCCACGCCTTGATATGACACACTGGTCTTGTCTCCGTGGCTGACGATCTGGATATAGAAGACGGCGAACGGGGCGAACAGGACGATCTGCAGTATCGAATTGAATGCGACGAGCACGGCGCAGTAGTCCCCATCGCCACCTGCGAGATCCGTCCAGATGAGTACCATGGCAATGCACCGCGCGATGCCGACGAAGATGAGTCCTTCGCGCAGATCCTGTCGGTCGGGTAAAAACGCCCATGCTAAGCCGACCATGAAGAGCGGCGCAATGATCCAATTCAGTACAAACGAGACGGCGATCTGGATCCAGAGGTCCTTGGAGCGGAGGAGTAGATGGAGTGTCTCGTAGCGTACTTTGCACAGGATCGGATACATCATGACTAGGAGGCCGATTGCTGTGATTCATTGTTAGCTATAACTGTGGTACTGTTTGGGTGACACAAACTTACCGATTGGTATGCTAACGCCGACGAATTCGCCTTTTTGTAAGGCTGGTCCAACGGAATCGACGGTGTTGCCCAGCGCAATGCCGACGCCCATTGCGATGAGGATCCATACTACGAGGAATCGGTCGAGGAAGGAGAGACCTTTGAGTGGAGGGAGGTCTTTTGATGCATCGTGGTTGTCTTGTGTCTTGATGTCAGATCCAGATCCGGAAGACTATGCATCGAGGTGCAGGAATGCAACTCACCGACTGCAGGAGTTTCAGCCACGGTGCCTCTTTCAACATCATCTCTTCTCCTACTCTCCTTCTCGTTCTCAATTGCGCCGCGTTCTACAGTGTCCATCTTGGGCAGCCTTGGATAATGATATTGGGATGCTGTATTCTTCTGCTGAAGTTCGACTTGTGGCTAGTTTTGTGTCGTTGAGGCGAATGACTATGAGCCAATCACAGCGAGGTAGTGACACACTTTTGCCAAGACGCTTGGATGGCAAGAAGTTTGCACATGGAGATGATCTGCGTATCGTCACTTGTGTGATGCACTCCGCGTACAATTCGCACACGTGGGAATGATGAGGACATTTGCGATATGTTGTCGTTCGAAGCTGAGAGGCGATAGAATCGCTCACGCAAGCGGAGTATGACGCGCTGACTTTCGCCACGCAAGGTGTATTACCTTAGAGATCATGTTCTTGTGACACACATGGAGGACCAAGACCTATTCCTTGAAGTTGATTGTCATGATAGTAATTCTACTTTGCTTTCTTCGACTCCTACTCCCTTAGCTTGACTTCACAGGAGCCTCCACGCCAAGATCCATTGATGCCTCAGTCATGCGTGACATATTTCTTCCGCGTCGTTCTTCTCATCTTGCAACAGACTTCTTGAAGTGGAAGTCTCCCAGGCCAAAAGTCTGTAATCGAGCATGCTCCCAAGCAAGTGCTCACCCCGCTGTACTGTTTGATATCTCACCGCTTCCAGAAAGAGGTTGTCGCCTGATAAGCCGACTCCAGGCCTTCGACGCCATATCCTCGGAAAGAGAATTCGTAATTGTTTTAAATTTCCCTCACGTTGATTCCAGCCTTCCTAATGGTCCTCACTTATGATTCACCAAAGAAGTGCACGCTAAACCTCCTCTTCCTCTGTGTGGTCATTTTCCAGCTCGCAATCGTTGCCTCTCTGCACAACGGTCCACCGTCCTGCTCATCATCGAACAAGACGTACTCGTCATCGACAATGCAGTTGCATTTGCGGTCGGCAGTAGTCGTGTTGTTCAAGTTGTATGGCGATGTTGCTGTACATTGCTGGCATGATGTTGGTGCGAACATGTGTGTGAGGAAGCTTGTGAGAAACTCGGAGAGTTGGTGGCGGTCGGCAAAGTGTGAATTGTGGGAGGATGTGGAAGAGTTGGAGTCGCGGCGGGTAGATTGAGGTCGGGATTCGGATCGATTGAACATGGTGTTAAGGCTTCGTGGTTTGATAGCTTTGATAGATGGTGATGTTGTTGTGGTTTGAGTTCGCTGGTATTGTAGTCGCGATTTTGGTGGTATGTTGAGGTGCTGACAATTGTTGGAGAAGTAATCACTTCTTAGATGTAGATGTCAATAACAGTTGTGTAAAGGTGATGAAATATTGTAGTGATACTGGAACTCTAAAGAGTGAATTCTGAGTCTATAAGACATTCCAGAGCTGCATTACCGCAAAGTGGTGTGGTCACACCTGCTCCTTTGTGGTGTGATCCATTGCGAGCCCCGTACCGGCAGAACGATCAGCCAATACACTCGACATGCGCCAAGATCCCCAGATTTGCTTGCGAACCCACAAAACATGGCCCGACACAATCGCAACAGTGCACCAGGTGATGCACGGAGACTTACGGCGCGTTTCCAATATGGGGAGACCGCATGGCGTGACACTTCCCGGCGAACCCCGATCTCGCCACCCACCCCTGCGCGAATCCCCGGACCGCCCCGACATACACGAACACAAGCCACATTCACGTGTGATACGTCCGAGTAACGGAACAAACGCGAATCTTCGCGCTCTTGAGATCCTCACGCAGCCTAGTCAAGATGACTACTAGCATTTTCCAGTCTCTCCACTACACCACCACCATGTGTGCAAATAGGACGCGACAACGTATAAAACATACTATGTCGCCGCACAACCTAGATTCATCATCAGCATCAAACAATACTTCGATATAAGCAACCAAGCAAACGTAAAGCTCACAAGCTTTCACCACCACCAACACAACAACATCAACCATAAATGGTCGTCTACGATCCATACACCGCACAACTCTCATCAACCACCAAAACCACAATGTCAACCCAACAAACAACCGAGCCACTCCACCCCACCACCGCCGAAGAAGCCGCCTACGAGCGCGAAAAAGCATCCATCACATCCTACGAACAAGGCTGGGACCGCTGGGACGGCCCCGTCTGGCCCATTGGAACAGTGCAATGCCGCTTCCAAGAAGACCACCACATCCAGAAAGAACTAGCGCGCGAGGAGGCAGCGATACAATCATATGAGGAAGGGTGGGATCGGTGGGATGGGCCCGTGTGGCCTGTAGGCACAGTGCAGTGTCATATGCGTAAGTGTGCCTGAGTTTGTGGGTTTGCGGTGTGAATGAGTGCTAATGTGTGAGTAGAAGAAGATGGATTTCATAGCGAGAGCGATTCGGAGCCGTCGGTTCCTGCGAAGGAGGAGGGGAAGAAGGGTGGGAAGTTGTAGAGGGTAGAGCCTCTAGGGTTAGAAAGTGGATAATGTGTATATGGAGTTTTACGATTGCATGAATGGGTAGGATTACATAGGGCTTTGGAGTGCATCTGGCATACATGGCGCGTATGGATGGTCTGGCTTGAAAGATCATGGATATAGGGCTGGTTAAACCGGCATAATAGCAAGAGGTTCCACTTCATTTGTACGCAGCAGCCATTTCATGTCTTTTGGATACGAGTGAATGATGAAAAGAACCAGCACTTCGTGACCGCTGGAGAGATCACCATGCGACCTGAAATCATATGTTAAGAGTAATAGGCGTATGGCGGCAGTCCAGGCATTTCAGATATGTCGAGCAGACTTTGAGCCGCACAAGCACGGTGCAACACTGATTTCGATGGCGAGATCAATCGGAAGGAAGTCAGTGCTGATTGTAATTGAGGGGGATTGCATTGTAGCAAGTAAACGAAAGAAGCCTCCTAGGGCAGTACAAAACCATATAACGCCTGTGGATGCCGCTACCTCGGTAGTAACCACTTTCCAAACGCCTTGTATTAGACCAGCCGGGTCATGCTGCATGATTAACGAGGTATTCATCATCCCAGATCCCGAGAGCTTGCTGAAACCAGGCTATGTATCTATACATCAATAGCATGATGGATGCTCGGCATGCCAGCCGCTGGAGCCAAGGCCTTGATCCTATCCCGCAACTCCCAAACGCCGTAGAAATGCTCGTATCGTCGTATACACTGGATTTCACTCAACCAATGCAATATAATCTTTTTTATGTCGATACCAGAGACCCATTATGAATGCGGCATGCCTTCATCACTGCTTGGCTTGGTTGATCTTTAGATCCATGACGTACTGCATCAAGCTGCAGTCATCGCACTTGACCAGTGCCTGAAGAGCCTTGATTCGCGCCCGTAGAAGCTGGTTCTCGTCCGCAAGTTGCTTCTTGTCCTTATCCTGCTGCTTGATGTACGCAGTGGCGGAAGCAAGGATAACAGCTTTGCTGGGCTTGGACGGTGTAGGGAGGTCTTCGATATCAGCTCCGTCGTAATTTGCTCCATTCTGCTGGAGAGAAGGTACGACGCGCCGAAGAGATTCGAGTTGGGTGTTGAGAGACTCGCGATACTTGCGCTCGACTTGGTTATGTGGAAGCCTTCGACGAGACTTGGGCTTCTGATCTTCGACTTGCTGAGGTGACTCCTTAGGCGGCGAGTCATCGGTAGTCTCACTCTTCATTCGTTGCCTATTATCGCTGGGACTTTCTGTTGTGTCCTTGCTAAGGCTCTGTCGACCAGATGGCTCATTCATCGAAGTGGAGCTTTCTGATCTCTTCTTCGGCCGAGGTTGAATCTCCACGATACCATCCGCAGCGGTCACTTCCCGAGGCTCGGTAAGTAAGTCGTTGATGATGGGCAGAGCGTCGTCGTTGGCGAACAGGAATGGCGCGCAACCTCCGCCACAGGTCGACGGATTGGGCGGTGGGCCTTGTTGATCGTGGTTTGGGCAGAGCGGTGATGTCCAACAGGCAGATAGGATGTCGGGCTTGTTCTTGGTTCTCTTGGATGTTGTGTTGTTGTTTGTTTGACTTCTATGTGGAGAGACTTTGGTCGACACACCTTTGGGTCCGTCGGGGAAGGTGAGGTCCTCAACAAATCCAGCCTCGAGGTTGTTAGGGAACATGGACTCATAGATAGGATTTGACAGAGTTTTAGCGCGCTGCATGGCTTGTCTTTGCGCAGCCGTCATCTGGGGCAATTGGTTGATCTCCGCCAAAAGGGCCGCAGGGTCCTGGGGCGATAAGCTAACAGCCGATGCAGGCTCGGGAGAGGATTCTGTTGTTGACGCGCCACCGCCAGCGATGTTGCCGAATGGTTGGAGGACCTCGAGGTCGCTCAGGAAGTAGTCGTTCGATATGAAGACAGAGTCTTCGAAGTATGGATCGACCGAGGTACCGTTGACCAGGGAGTCGAAATTGGTGACGTTCTCAGGCGTAGACCCTGGAGTGTTGGACGTGGTAGACTTGGGCATCTCAAAAGTGGGAGTATCAGTTGGCAGTCTTGTGAGATCGGACCATTGATCATTCGTTACGTCGAGGCTCTCGTTATTGAGGAATGCATCCCAATTGAGCGCCATGATGACTGTTGGTCGGGTGGGTTGTTGCACGAAAGATCTCACGCGTTGATCAGGAGATACAAACGCAAAAGGCCTGAACACGTGCGCGGGCCACGTATCAGGTGAGACTAAGCGCTGGATGCAGGAGCCGAAGAACAGGCCGGGTGCAGAGGATATAAGCTCGGTGATCCTGTCAGTTTCCCTCAGATTTCGGGCGCGTCCAGGTTCGCTCGAGAGTGAAGTCGACGAGGAAGGACGACCAAGTGCTTTCGAAGAATATTGGTGTACTTGGCTCGAGCCGCGGATGCTTATGAGGATGAGTAAGGCACACAAAGTTAGTGTGCAGGTACGACGAAACTGCTTCCGTAGCTCTGGGAAGTCGGTTTCGCACGGGTTTGAGCGTTCGGCAGATCAGGACGTGAACATGCAGGTTTGGCGCTGGCGGTTGCAGGCGCAGAGGATATCTTGACACGCTGGAAGACTCTGTTGCGGGTATCCCGGTGCGGTACTGAAGCGCTCGTTGTGCAAAGCCAGTGTTCCGGCAGGGTCCAGAAGGACATCACACCACCAGAGGTGGCGTGACAATCCGGATGGGAGACCCACCCTTTCTCTTCTCGGGTGCTACGCCTCTTGGCAGTGGGGCGCCTCATTCTTCTCGACTTCATCAAAGAAGGCCTCGGCTGTCACCTGCGACGATCATGCTCTTGATTAATGTTTTCCATCGACGATGCATGGCATTCGCTTGCGAGAACGTGTCCAGGACGTGAGGCCCGTTGAGCGGGGCGGGTAGTACAAGCTCCCGTTAAGTTAGCGGAGCTCGCCTCAGCTACCAATCACATCTCACCCCATCCCTGCGATATGCTTCTGCTCTACTCTCACGGCTGCACACTCTCGATGAACCTGAATCATGTCTCTTTATCCTCCTCAGGTATATCAGAACGTATAGGGAACAATTCCGAAAAATAGACGCCGAGGATGTGGCTTGCCAGGGACTTGTCAGTCCACATACCGTACCAAAACGCAGGCCATGGTAGGTACTGCCCATCATGAACTGCACAATTTGCGCTAGTGAATGGTTTCGCTTCGACGAGCTGCGCTCTACAGATCACAGCTACTAAAATTCAAGATCTGATGCGCGACGCAATGGAGGAATCCGCAGCTGCCGACTCGGCTCGCGATGTTCGACCCATCTCTATGGGCCAGCACTGAATGTCAAGTGAAGCCGATATTACTGCCATCGGGCTGTCATATCAGCATCACCAGCTGAGAGGCTGCACGGCGTGATGCGCACCAGAACCTAATAATATGCAATGCATTCGGTGCTGTCTAGGCAGAGCGTCCTGTCTTGTCACCGGCTGCAGGGCTATTCGCCCGCACCGACCGGTACATCCGCTGTGATCTGCTGTTTAGACTGCCTCTCCAAGGCAGCTTGGGGCTCCTTCAGAGATTGGCCAGGGTATCAATGTCGACGTTCCTTCGCTCTTCACCATTATGTTACCACGGGGCGAACGTTGCGTCTCATTATTGTGAGCGCTGTTGCATTAAACCATGAATGCAGCAGGTATCGGAGGTGCTGTGTTTAGCCTTTTCTTCGCGACCCGTTTTCCTGGAATGATCGTTCGATGGCACAGTGGGCAGAATTCGTTGAATCGGGCAAACCATTCGTCTAAACAGCTGGCATGGAAGGCGTGCGAGCATCTTAGTCCGCGTATTTGCGCATCGTCGCTGAAATTATCGAGACATATTGCACTGCGTTCGCGTTAGTTTCTCCTTTGGCCTCGAGCCAACGCGCAAAAGACTTGCCATATCGGATCAGATGCGAGAAGTGACCTTGACCCTTCTTCCTTCTGCGATGCTAGCCAATCATGGAAGTGTTGCGATTTGATGATGGTGTTGATCTCTACGAGACGTTGGTTCATGCGCTCTTCCTTAACTATAGCAAAATCGTCGCGAGCTCGACCGTATCTTGGTAAGACGAAGGCGCTGTCAATCACATTAGTGTTGCCGATGGTGTTTCGTTGGTAACTCACGTCAAGAAGAGAATGAAGAGAATGAGCACAAAGACTGCAGGCACGACCACCGCAATGGCTACCGTGCCGCCTTTGCCAGGGTCTCTGACCTCCGTCTCGTTGACCGCCATCAAGACGATCAATAATTATGTCGCGTATTACTACTTTGTCGCTACTTGTCAAGATGCCAGGACCTATTGAGTTCTCCGCGATTTCGCATGTGTCACAGTCGGATCCCCGAGAGCGACGTTCTGAGCGCCGTGCATGCGGGTGGTTTCGCAATGATCAGTGTGTCGCATGCGGTGGCTTATTGGGACGTGTTGATGGGCTCAAAAGTCGACTTCAGACCAAGTATGCGCACAGCGTGTGCATCGCTGCTCCAGCTTCTTATCTGCGAATAGAGTGAGGTGATGTGGGCTAAGCCTCAGACGCACCAGGTCCTCATATGATCGAGACAACCGAAACCAAGACTGCAGGTTGTAGGTCCGAGGCTTGGCCGATTGCTGGCATATTCCGCAACCTCTCAGCGTTCGCCATTTCGAGCCAAGAGGACGAATCGTAAGTTTAGCCTTCCCGTGTTTAGGGTATTTGTTCTTGTGACGCGGGGTCGTAGAACTGGGCGCCCGGACAGCAGTCACTCGCAGGAAGAACGTCGGCCTTGTGGCGCCTTGCGTGACATGTCCCACAGTCTTGGAAAACAGCCCAGGACTTCTTGGTTGTACGCTGCGGGTTAGTCGTGTCCAAGTTATTGTGCAATGGCTTCATGATGCGTGGGACACAGCTGGGCTGGGGTAAGGCGCTAGTGCGTGAGTGGGGCGCCGATCCGAAAGGAACGTGCTTCTCCGCTTCTTCATCAAGCTTCACATGCCAGCTCAGGTTTTTCCTCTCCCAACACGATGCGTGCTTTCTGACTCGTAACCCACGATACTACATATCTCCTCTGCGATCATAAGTAGGGCCGCCCTTCAACCCGTGACTCGCAACCTTCGACGTAACTCTCGTTGCTCCTTGACCACAGGACCCGCCAGCGCTCGAAAATTGCTTAGTATTGGTTAGAGTCCTACTAGCTTGCCGAAGGCGATCAACACTACCATCACATCGAACTCGGACTCAGAAGTCCCAAGCGCTGATCGAACGTACAGTAATCAGCATCATTGCCGGCGGGATCATGAAAGTGAACGCAATTCGGGTCTCTTTCAAGCTTTTGAACCCAGCCTATACCATCTTTCAAATTGCTGGTTGTCCTGAATCTGCAAGGGTGTATTGCATGACCCCCACAGTCTCTCTTGAGCCACTTCATATTTCCGCATGAATTGGTCCGCCATGGCCGTTGGTGTAAAAGTCGTCATCATCAAGAAGCAATTATTGTTTCGGGAGGGAAAGGAACAGCTAAAGGAAGGGAAAGACTCGCTCTCTAGTTATTTGAAGCGTAGTTCCGTACCGTTGTGGAGCGACGTCGGACCCACTACTGTTATGAAGCTCAATTGCGACGACTGCTTCGCTCCAAATCGACAACGTCTGACCCAAGTGAAATTAGAAATTTTCAGTCTGCAGTTGCGGAGTAGCGTAAGAGATGCCGATTACAATCGAATCACAAACTTGATCGCGCCCGACAAGACTAGAATCCGCTCTCGAAGACCGTCAGCCTCGCGAGCTGATTGAAAGCCACCGGCATTGTACTCTGAAGCACTGTGGGCTCTTGTTTTACTCTCTAGAGACAATCAGTCCTTAGTTCGATATCTAATCCTCCCTTTTTTCTGGCGCTGTGAGTCGGAGAGAAGGTGAGTGCCCACCAACTGATAGCGAGGCGCGATTGCATCTGCCATTGCAAACGCCCGCTCGTTTATTAATGCACCTCTCACTACATCACCCAAAAAGTATGCTACGATTTACTGTGCGGGGATCTGTCGATTACATTCCGACCACTGCCCCTTAAAGCTTCAGTCTTGCTATTCAAGCGTCGCAATACCGGGAAACATGATACGGAAGATTCAAGATTCGTTCAGTATATTTACAGTTGCTCTTTATGAGTTGAGACTTAGATGCGACCACGATCCAGGAACTTTTTTGGCAGATCCACCGTCTTTGCTCTCAAGTACTCCATGGCGTCTGTCTATTGTTAGCGTATTTATACCAGACGGTTGAGTATTGACTTACTCTTTCCCAAAGTGTCATACGTTGAACACGCGTTGTATCCTCGATCTAAGTGATCATGTAACAGGAAGTGCACAGCCCGTAAATGCGGCATCTCAAACCGGTCAATCGGCTTCGACCCTTTGCCTTCGTACTCTTCAGGGCCTAGCAGCTGCTTCACTCGATCGATAGTCATAAACGATCTCAACCAGTCCCATTCGTCATCGTGTCGGACGAAGAAGCCGCAATTGCAGTCGGAGGCTTTGTCGCCAGAACGCCCCGCTACGATATAGCCTAGTGGCGCTCGAACTGTTTCGCCGAATGTTGAAAGATCTACTGGCGATTCGGTCTCGTATGAAGGTTGCTGGCGCGGGTACTCTTTGGTGATAGTTGGAGCAGAGAGGTTGGTAACTTTCTTCTTGCCCCAGAGGTTATGTACGCGCAAAGGAAGCTGATCTTGCGGAAGAAGGGACGGCCAGTACTCGTAGTATGGTTTTGGAACTGTTTGGCGAAGATCGTTGGAGAGAGATAGGCCAGGTGCTGATTGAAGGAACACCTCGACACACCATCGGTTGAAGCCATTTGGAATATCAGGGCGGACAAGCTCGGGATCGGACGTCTGTGCGAAGCAGCGGAAGTCGACAGTGGAGACATCTTGATTGCGAGCATCAATCGGTGATGAGCCATTCTGGTGGAATTTGAGCGTGGTGAATCGCTTCACGTTGTCGCCCATTGCTAGCATTTGTTAGTCGCATAGCTACTATAGAGAAGCCAAAATCAGACGTACTATGTCTAATCTGATCTTCAGTGATCTTGCACTTCTCTTCAATGTCGAGTCCACACATGAAGAAGTGCCATTCGCACTGATAGCCCGCGGGAGCCGTGATGCCGACTTTGGTAGTAGGTGGTGGGGGATGTCCTTTCACTCCAGTTACTCGCACCAAATCCTCGCCGAGTTGTTCCATTTTGATACTCTGCAGATCGGCGGTGACGTCACAGTTGTAGTATAGCGGCCCTTGGATCTCATACAGAAGCTGTGATGTGCATGTGCCGACAGTCACGCATCCTGTTCGAACATCAGTGAATGCACCAATCGAAATTTCATTGACTCACCTCCAGAATCCTTCTCTTTTGTAATGACTACTGTACCATCGTACTCAACTTCAGCGATGGGAAATCCCATGTTGACGTGTTTTCCTTGCTTGATGAGATCTTTGAACATGGAGTAGTATCCTCCAGTCACGTATGTTGAGCACTCAATCAAGTGTCCAGCAACTAGAGCAGCCGCCAATTCATCGAACTGATCATTTCTCCACTCATGCCACCATCTGCATCCATTAGTCGACCGTCTGAGTTCAAATGATGGGGTCGGACTTACGCGGAAGCACCAATGACTGGCGCAGCATCAGCAACACGACCAGCGATGACAATGTCTGCACCCTGACGCAGTGCCTCTGCCATACAAAGGCCACCGAGATAGGCCTGCGCGCAGATAGGTTCCATGCCCCATTGCTCGAGCATCTTGCCGTGCATCAAGCTCTCAAACTTCTCTCCCTTTTTGATCAGGGCGTTGACTTGGCCAGTAACATCATCACCTTCGATCCACGCAACCTTCAGATGCCCTGCGCCCTGCTTCTCCAGCATGTCGACAACAACTTCAGCGAGCAGCTCTGTGTCTGATGCACCAGCGTTCACTGCCAATTTTGCGCCATTCTTGACGAGATTGGGGATCGCGGGCTCAAAGCAGGAGATGAATGTTTCAGCAAACATGGCGTTCTTCTTACGTTCCTCTAAACTTGGTGCCGCACTGCCATTTTGCGAAGATCGATTTTTGACCTTCCCACTACCATGCACAGTCATTGTCATTTCCGATAGCCAGTCGCCTGAAACCGTCAATCTTGTACCTTAAGGGAATTTGTTTTGTTCATACTCACCCATAATTACGTCGACATCTGGATCACTGGCCATGCGAGTGATAGCATCTGCGCGGTCAAGAAATCCACCCGAACAGCCGGCGATGCGAACGGCACGTTTCCGATCAGTTGAGGGTGACATCTTGACTCGCTTCGAGGTTCGCGCGGGTGACATGAGTATGAGTTATCGGGATTGGAATCGAGCAAAGGGTGCAAAAACGATTGTGGCTGTAGGTTATATGTGGATGTTAGAAGTCTCGCAGGTGGGCTCAAGCGTAGGTCTCAAGTCAATCACAGGAACCCCTTCTCGGGTCAGGAACCAATTACAAGTGCCGTCCATACTAACGGCTAGTTTCTGGACTATCATTACACTCAATTCGGGTAATCGTTCACGGTGGCACTGCGGGTAAAGCTTTCCTGTGTAGTGCGAAGCTGGGGCGGCGTCATCGGAGTCGCGGAATCGCGGGGTGCGGGGACCGCCTTGAGCTTCTTCGTGCCAAACACTACGTCAATCATGCCAGCGAAGTCCTTCGGAATGGCAATGTTTGGCTTGAGAAGTAACACAGGAGACCTTCTCATAGAATTTGGAACAGAAGAGCAATCTGGCGCCCGATGACTTGAAACAGTCCCAAAAACATTGCTCGCTGCATGGTAAGACCGATTGCGCGTTCGAGTCATGATAGGCTTAATCAAGGACTTACATGACTCGATCGAATCCACCCACCTCCTCGACATCTACTAACCCGTCGTCACTTCAATCTTCCTTTCAGTATCAAAAAATGTGTAAACTCAAATGGCTTAGAGCCGGTGTAGGAAGATCTTGGTCTGGAAAGTAGTTTTGTCTCAGGCTGCTCACACCTATCTCAGCGGAGGCTGCACAGCCCCGCCTATGGAAGTGGCGGTCGCGAGACCTGGTGCCTGCCCGAAGAACATCGGGCAATATTTGCTACAAACACTACCGACATGAGTACTGACAAACATTTGGCATATCGTGCGAATCTACCATTCCGGGCAGCGCCTTATGTCGACCGCACCCACCACACAGGCACCTCGACCAACGAGGCTTCGCGTATACTCTGTTCTGAACAACGCCCGCTCGACAAGGACAGCTTTTGCAAAGACTGTTGGAGAACACTAACAGGTGATTGGCGATTATACAAGGACGGATTTCCAGCTGTAAGGCAACCAGGTTGCGAAGCCTGCAAGTGGATCCATCAAGAATGCGACATGGGTCAAGCGTTGAATGGTAACGGACCCAAAGACGCATTTTACTTCACAAGAGAACAAGGGACAGTCTATGCGAAGCTCTCTGTTGCATCTAGAGTCAATTGCAACATTCACATGTACTCTAGCACTGGTAAGTTTGAACAAGTGTCTGTATTCGAGATGTTGACATTCTCTAGGAGGAGCCTTTGGGCGCGCCATCTGGAGCTACCCCATCACCTACGGTCTTGAGCAGAGGCTTGCTACCATCCAAACGTGGATCTATCAGTGTAAGAAATTCCACAAGGCATGTCAAGATACGGACAATTCGCATCGGCAGACCGCCGCAAGATTGCTTTGCGTACATCGCCATGGCCGAGGCTTCCGCTTGCGACTGGTCCGAGTGGAAGATATGAATACTATGCCGAATTATACTGTCCTCACTCATTGTTGGGGCGGTGCGGACATGCCTTTCAAGACTACTCGTCAAACGCTCGATCGGTACATGAAGACAATCGACTACGATGCACTACCTCTGACATTCAAGGAGGCTATCCTACTGACCGCTGGTCTTGGTTACTCTTACATCTGGATAGATACACTATGTGTCGTTCAAGATGACAAAATGGACTGGTCACGCGAGTCAGCAAAGATGGCTGACATATACCGGAGAGCGATTCTGACGTTATCAGCGACGATGGCGCCTAATGCCTATAAGGGTTGCGGTATACTCGCCCCTGTCTCAGCCGCAAAGCAGTTTCATATTGTGCCGAATCGTCCTGGGACCAAGGCCCTTACCATCTCTCTTCGTGCAAACAAACTCCCTCTCAAAACGGCTCGACCCATGTGGCGTGATGCGCCCATTGAGAAACGTGCATGGACTCTACAAGAGAGGCTCTTATCTCGACGCATTGTTCACATGGACGGTGCCCAATTCCGGTGGCAATGTACAACACATACGGAGATGGAGGACGGGATTGAAGGCACGTCGTACGCCATGGTGAACGACTTCAGTTGGCGGCCGCTCGAAAGCCACCAGGTAGTCTATCGTGACGATGGAGAATATCCACAACATTTACTCCGTGCTCGTTGGTGGGACTGGATGCACAACTACACACGAAGAAGTCTGTCATATCCTTCGGACAGTTACGCTGCACTGGCTGGGATTACGCGATTATTCCAAGAAATTTCAAATGATGAGCCAATTATAGGTCTCTGGAGAAGAGATCTACCTGTCCATCTCTTGTGGTCTATCAAAGCACCAACCGACATCCCGTATGCTGAGCGCCAGCCGTCTTGGTCGTGGATGACATTTCCTCATGCCGTACAGAACGGTGTGCTCAACGCTGATGTCCTTCGATGGGGCCCAATCAGTGATCACAAAGCCGCGCCAGCCATCAAGATCGTGTACGTTGCTACTGTACTGAGCACAGACGTGTCCTGGACCGGCGAGCCGCTCATTTCGCAGCCATCGAAACAATGCATTATCACCTTGCAAAGCAAGACGTTCAACTTTCAGCTCCCACTCGATGATACGGGTGCTCGACATAGCCGCGATGGCTCCTACCGCCTTCATCTTGACCCGGACATACAAGATCCTGGCCCAGGGAATGATGAGTTCGACAGTGTCATGATGGTGGCATTCCGATATAGATCATTCGTCCAGAAAGCCGAAGATTCATACGATTGGGAGTATGATTGGAGGGAACGACACCTTGTCATTAGACGAAATCCAGGATGCGATACATGGCGCCGAATCGGTCGCCTTGAGACCACGCTTACGAAAGATCCGACAGACCGGTGGAATTCAAAGCCGACGGCAGAGATCAAGCTTGCTTAGTCTCAACTGCGCAGCAAATGTACAAAGGCATGCTAAACAACCTCTCGTCTAGCTGAAGAAACTGCAGGTAAGACAGGTGCTTGAGATCTACGGCAGCATTGTCTACAGCCAGACATCACTCAATATTGATTTCAGTGACCATCTGAGGGCTTATGCCCTTGCCTGGTGTGCTCCATTTTACTGTTAGATTTCCTTTTACGCTCGAGCTACTGTTGAGGTATGTCATCGTCTAACAGATGCGCGTCTTATCCGCGGCTTTCTCTGCTACTTGAGACAATATGCCATCCCCCAGGACGCGACAATCCGACACATCCTCAAATGAAACTTTTCAAGTCGGGAACGATATTTCGTAGCAACAGGTCCGAACAAACGTGAGAACGACAGTATGCTTTTCAAAAACTCTATACACAAGATCATACGGTGTTCTTCAAATTCCCATTACCCAGCCAAATCTCTTAATTCCACATACTCGACACCCGCAAAGCTCCTCGATCTGAGCTAGATCATCTCAACAATACTGCCTGTCCCCGCAACCACATCGTCACCCCTCGCCAGCCTCTTCTCCGCCTCCTCGACCAACGCCCTCGGGCCCACGTATCCCTTGTTCCTGATCCAGAGATACCATCCGGACAACAGAATCGTGCATCCGCCCGTCATGGTCGATGTGTAGTTCATCGTCGTGGCATCAAACGGTACGGCAAAGGGGAAGCAGTAGATGACGATCCAGACGCACATGTATGTCGATGCGAGGCCTGCGACGGTGTAGAAGACGGGGTCAGGCATGGTGAAGGGTCCGCGGATGACGTATTTCCTGCGCGAGTAGAGGTTGGGCAGGATGAACGCGAGGTAGGATAGCGATGCGAGGACGATGAAGGATCCGACGAATGCGGAGAACGCGGTGGTCGATCCGACGTATACGGCGCCGATGATGGTGTTGAGCACGGCGCACACTAGAGTCGCGTTGAAGGGGCAGCCCCAGGACTTGTCGACGTGGCCGACCCATGCGGAGAAGGGGGTTGCGCCGTCACGGCCGAGCGTCCACAGCATGCGACCTGTCGTGATGTAGCATCCGATGTTAGTGGAGAGAGTTGGCAGGAAAATGACGATGAGAAGGCCGAGGGAGCCGGCGCGCGAGTCTGTCGCTTGGCGGTAGAGCTCGGCGAGGGGGAAAGGCCATGGGTTGTCAAAGAGGCTGTCGAGGTCATTGACGGAGTAGAAGATTGTGATGACGTAGCAGAGGGCGGTAAGGAAGCCGACGACGTATTGTGCGAGAATGGCCTTGGGGATGTTGGTGCGCGGGCGGGGAATTTCTTCAGCGAGATGAGAAACGCAGTCACTGGGTAGAGTCAGTACGTGGAGCTATACGATCAAGGATGAGACTTACGGAGTTCCAACAGCAAAAGCACCATTCAGCATACCAGCGCAGAAGACGAAGCCGTCGCTGCTCCAGCCAGTCTGGTTCTGCCAATCCTTCCACACGAAGGAGTTGCTGGCGTAGCCCTTGCCGGTCCTGCTCGGCATGATAGCGCAGACCAAGATGGTGACGAAGACACCGGCCAAGATGAAGAATAGGCCCAACTTGGTGATATTGGGCAGTCCACGGTTCATGAACATGACAACAAAGGCGGAAAACCACGTCATGATCAAGTACACAATGAAGACCTGCCAGCGCTCATATTCGTAGCCATCGTGGTAGAGGCCGTACATGGAGATGATTTGGTTGGCGAGGATGGACGAGATGGACGCGGTGCCAAATTGCCAGCCGAGGAAGTTCCACCTGTCGGTGTTGTCAGTACTATTCATCGAATCGAATCGTCGGGCATAGATTTGGGACTTACCATCCAGCGAAAAAGCCGACTACACGACCATACTTTGCGCCAGCGGTTACGCTTGCCCAGTGGTACACACCAGCTGCTGATGGAATGGCAGAAGCCATCTCAGCTATGCAGGCTGCGATCATGAAGTACATGCATGATACGGCAATGAAGGCGTAGATAACACCTGGTGGACCGCCATTGTAGAGTGCAATAACCTGTAGGAATGTGTTAGCGCTTACAACACGAAGACGACAAGTCGACAAAAGTCACGGTGAAGTGCGCTTGCAAGAGATGGGAAGAAACTTACAATTGAACCTCCCAGCGCCGCCCAGACATTACCAGTCGTGATGCCGATAGAGCATATTGACAGCAGACTGAATTGTCGCTCAAGCTCCTGCTTGTGTCCAGAAGCATTCAGCACCTCGCCCACGCCCACACTATCGTCGACATCCAATCGGGGCTTCTCCGCACTACTCTTCTTCTCCATGTCGCTCATGTTATCGTTCTTATCAGCGCGCCACAGCACACCACACTCCACCGAACACGCGTGTTCAACGTTAGATTCAGGAGGTGGAAATGAGCAAGACACCGGTGTGATGGTGCCAATAGTTTGGATATCGTGCAATGGTGTAAGTAAGGCAAGTCACCTCGCAGATCACTGCACGAAGAAGAAAAGAAGAAGAAGAACAGCGACGATCGATCAGACGCGATCTTGGAGAAAGAAAGATGACCGGGGCCCTGGAACCTTTCAAGAAAGGCGTGCGAGGTGCAGACACAGCAAAAAAAGAAAAACGAAACCTCGGGGCAAAGCACGTTGTATGCAATGCATCCCCTTAATACACGTTGCATGCATTCAACCAGTGGGCTCGGACGCCTATCTACACTGCATAACACATAAGACACTTACGTTCGACTGGAACTAAGCGACTCCACAGATAGGCTCCGGAGGCGACGACGGCACCGCTGGGCCATGGTCCCTGCGTGGTTGCAGCAGGGACTGCGCTGTACGGGCAGGTAATTCCATGCCCGGGACGGCGGATTGCAGATGAGACCAAGTCGAGACTACCACAGTCTGGTTAGAGTGCTTATCAGTGCAGGCGGAAGAAGCAGGTCGCCAAGGTGCGAGGTTTAGGAACCTGTGCAGGGATGTGCAGGAACAGGCGTGATGCTAGTAGCCAATAGACGGGCATGCATGCTGATGCAGATATGTACCCGCCTCGATGCAGCAGCGGTGGATCGGGGCGTAAGACGCTCGCGTAAGGCGAGATAAAGGATTGCAGATTGTAGGATCGTGAAAAGTGCCGAACTGGCGTTCACGTCACGACTCGTCCATTGGCATCGCTTTTGGGATTTTGCAATCGCATACTCCATTTCTTCCACCTGCTGAAGTGGCTGCCACCACCAAACTCAAACAATGGAGCACCTTCCCGCCCTCCCGCACGGCAGGGTCCCAATGGCGTGGTGCCCCAACCGCGGCTCATGGGCCGCGAAGCGCTACTCCCCCACGCCTTCCTGTTCTAGGCGCACCGCGACTCCGGACGACGCCATTGGTTGCTCGGCACATCAGCCATAAAGTACACGACTGTTGAGCCGTAAAGGGAAATGAATTGGACCGAACAGCGGGAATTCGTGATCGCAGACGCATGGTCCTGTTGGTCGAGACGTGCATGATCGGACAGAGATCTGAAAAGGATCGTGGTAGATGCGCCGTTGGCCGGCCAAGTATACCTATACAGCGTAGTGAACTGCTCCGCCTCGCTTGTGTACTTTTGTAAGTTCACACCACCAAAATAATCCCGTTGACACACCGAGCCCATTGCTCGCGAAGCATTAGTTGCGCCCACCGTTCCCCCGTAAAGCCTGAGCAATCCCGTTCTATGACACATGCAAATCCCATTAGGCATGCGGAAGCTAGACGTTCCGCATCTCACTGTCCTCCACTGCCTCGACCTCACTAATCTTTCTCTTGCCCGTCGACGTGGTGAGGCCTTCGTCGTCACCGTCGTCGCCTTCGGTCCACTCCACGACCTCCCACTCCACCTGGACGCCGCTAGACGTGTGCCCGCCACGCTGCTGCTTAAAGCGTCCGAGCCTGGTGTTCCGGACTATCTCCTCGAACCACGGTGCGCCGCGCGCCGCCGGTTCTGAGCGCGCGACGGTCCGCGAGGCGTTTGACCGCGAGTGACCAGCGGCATGGCTTGTGTCCTCATCGCTGCTCTCGCTGCTGGGTAGGAAGCCAAGGTCCTCCAGCAGCGCCTGGTCGTCGTCCAGCAAGCTGCCGACCGTCAGGCAGATGTGTTCGGCCTCTTCGCGCGTCCGCTCATTCCACGAAGAGAGCTGTGTGCCGCAGTATCCACAGAATACGCGGCGGTGGTCGGATGTGAAGGGTGACGTGAAGGACCGCTGGATGCTCGATCGCGTCTCGTCGGGATACTGGGCAAATGTCGCTGAGGTGTACCATGGCAGCGGTACGCGCAGCCAGAGGGTGAGTGGGTTAGCGGAGTGGTGTCCTGTCGGGTCAATTAGCGTCGAGGCCCTGCGAAATGCTGGTACTGGCAAGCGCGTGGCATGACATGACTTGTGCAAGTGCATATCTCTGCGCTGGAGTAGAATTGGGGAGACATACGTGAAGCCGATGTGTTGTCGTATCGCAGCTCCGCCTGCTGCGCATGTTGTGTGGGTATCTCGACCACGTAGCGATTGCGACCACAGGCGCAGGACCCATGCAGCGTCTGAGTCGCCATGGTTGTTCTTGGAATTTGTGTGCGCTTTGGGCGTGACGTTTTTGTGTGTGTTGACGGTAGACACGGTATTTAGCGACAAGGCCTCACCAGGCGGCGAGCAATTGCGTGTTGTGCGTGTTTGCGGGGTGGAAGTTTTTGGAAATGGGCTGATGAAGCTCGCCGCTTCCATGCGTGTCCGCATCGTCCACGCCAAGCCTTGTGCGCCTGGGATCACCGTTGAACATCACCCTCACGTCACCAAGACAACAATCAATATCATCAGCCCACACACTCAAATCGTTGAAAGGGGGCCGTTGCTCAGAACATGCACTAAGCGGCGGACGCACGTATGCATCGCCATCGCACGAAGCATGACCAAGGCCAGAAGTCCGTGACATGATGGACTAACTGTATTCCCAATCAACAAGTACCTAGGATGTCTTCGCTTTCTTTCTCTTCGCAACTGCCGCATTCACCGTTTCAATTGCTTCCTTTGCGCCTTCCCATTTCTTCCTCTTCCCGTCAAACACGCGAAAGATATGCGGCGTCCAGATTCCATCCATCAATAAGTGACAGAACCGCATGTTCCTGGCCCAGAACCACCACCCTTTCCAGCCATATCCGAGAAACTCATTCACACCAGTGCCGCCCAGATCATTCATGGTCCGCGTCCAGTTTCCGGCCTCGACATTTCCAGGCGAGAAATTGGATTGACGAGATGCTTGGTCGGCGATCCAGGCGTGATGTGTCTCAACCTCTTGCACAAGCTGCGCTCTGGGAGGGAGTGCCGACGCACCTTTCCAGACCTGCGCAATAGCCATAGCAGCCATATCAAAGATCATGAACCCTCCAGCTGCAAAGTGGACATTCCCGATGAACGCTAGGCTCTCTGGCTTCTCCAACGAGAAGACATTGTGCCATAAGCGGAACAACGACTTCCCGTTCAAGCCGCGCGCTTTGGTCCATGCGTCTGGTGGAGGAACGGTGGGATCAAAGCGTGGGTCGATCATGCTGAAATTGGCTTTGTATCCTGTGCTCCAGATGATCACGTCGACTTCGACGCGTCTTCCATCGTCGAGCTCGACTGCCGTACCGTTGATGACACGTCTCAGTCCTTTTGTCGACTCGATGTCTCCGTTCTCAAGATAGTCGACCAATGTATCCGACACGAGTGGAACCTTCTGTGCAGGCTCAAAGCCCCACTCCGGACGCACTTTGAAGTTCTTGTCCTGCACACTCTTCAGTAACTTATCAAATGTCTTCTCGCCCCAGATTGGAAACAAGCGCATTACAAAGTTAAACGCGGTGAAGAGGCGCCAGGTTTGAGTGTGGTCGGCTGGCCGGCCATCAACAATACGAGGGAGGACGCGTGCGCCATTCCGGTGGGCAAGGTAAATCTTGTCTGCGATACCAACGAGCTGTGTTGCTGTATCTGCGGCACTGTTCCCGAAGCCAACTACCATGACTCTTTTGCCTACAAAGTCTGAAGGCCGCTTGAAGGTCTTAGTGTGTATGCTTTCACCTTCAAATTTATCCATATTCTCGATAGTAGGCATGTTCGGTAGCCCAACCATGCCTCCTATGGCTATCAGGATCTTGTCGAAGGATTTGTCCGGCTGATCTCGAATCTTGATGATCCACTTCTGCTGGTCGTCGTTGAAGACGATCTGCTCAATAGGGCAATCAAGCTTCATGTAAGGCATAAGATCGAAATATTTAGCATAGCTGAGTAGGTAGTCGTGCACTTGAGCTCCTGTTGGATGCGAAGATACATCTGTGATAAGTCAGACGAGTCCAAGCTCCAAGATATATAAAAAAGCACGTCTTACGGTCAGGATATGGGAAATCCGAGAAACAGCCTCTTTCCTTTGAGATGTTCACGACAGTCGTGTCCAGAACTGATGTTTGGTCGTCCTCGGAGTACTTCCATAGCCCTCCGATGTAGCTGTTCCGCTCGAACCCAGTCACATTGAACCCTTCTTCTTTCAGATTCTTCAGAGCAACCAGCCCGGCCGCCCCAAGACCAACAACAGCGACCTTGGTATCCTCCATTTTCTACTTTGACCACGAGAGGGCAGAGAAGTCGCAATTAGTGTTTACTGTGGTACAGCCGAAATCGGTGACGTTTTGTGTCAAGCTTCGACCAATAAGCCACACCGGGCCGTGGAAGAGAGAAGTGGCCTGACTTGATACTTGGCAACAAACAATGCTAACTTTGAGAGACACTTTTGAAAGCAGGTGAGCACGCTGCGTTGTGTGAGAAAAGTGACCCTCTGTGGCACCACTGGGCGCCTAATGCAGGGACGACCCAACACAAACAGGGATCATGAGGTAATACATATCGAGTATGAGCGTCGCATAAGTCAGACTGGTGTGGGCGAGATGGTTGAAGCACCTCAATTACGATTAGTCCAGTCGTAAAGGGTGCTCTAATCAATTTCGTGGTACCAAAGTCACGTCTACGTCGATCCGTCAGCCGTCTTGTGGCGCAAGAGTGGCGGTGCCACCCCGCAGCAAAGGCATCAGTTGCACACTTTAACGCCATGCAGTGCTTCGGAGTTGCCAGAACGCGAGAGAACCGAGGGCTGAGTGCAAAAGTACGAGTGAGAGACTCGGTGAGCAAGGCTGGTGGTAGCAATTGCGCAAGTAAGACGCGCGGTCCCCGAAGCGTCATTGGATGCAGTCTAAACCGACACAAGGCAGCAACAAACGTGAGCAGCTTTCCAGCAACACCAGCCTCAGACGAGCTCGAGATTTAAGCTTTGCATGCTGCAACAGCACGCAACCACTTTGTCCGCCAATATCTCAAAACTCCCGCACGATCTCTCCTGGAATAATACACCACAGCAAATATGGCTAATTCGCCTCCGAACCCCACTAACCCAAACCTCAATATCAACCTTCCGCCACCTTCAACAACATCAAATTCCAGCGCACCCTTCACACCACGTTCCTCATCATATGTAGACGACTCTGATGCAGAATTCGATCCAACGCCCCTCCACAGTCCAAGAGGTGGCCCAGAATACGATGATCTGCCACCGTCCTATGATGAGGCACAGCATCAAGCTGTAAGCGACGCTCGACAAGGCATCACCCCACTAGATCCGAACCAGATCGAAGCACATCGCCTTACCCTCAATGAGGGTCCGAATGAGCCAGAGATCTGGGAGTACCGTGTAAGAGGCGAACAGCTAGACCACGATGAGGAGCACGAGCGAGCACCAGACTATGGGAACGTTACCCATGGCCCAGAAACAGCAGTACATGTTCAGCACGTACAAAATAGCGAAAACATACCAGTAGGAAGAGTCGGACCTCCTGTGCCACCTTTAGCTCCGGACTCTGCCGCAGGACTCCTTGATCGCGCTCTCAACTTTACACGCCACGAGCCAGATGCCGATGTTCAGTATGCACCGCGCCTGACTAGACCGATTACATTTCCTCAAGATATTCCTGAACGGGATCATGCCGGCCTCGAACTCACGCCCGTGCGATTTTCGCGTGCGTATGCAAAAGCGCTCCATGCCCACTCCATTCGGCCAGCCGAGTTTGTGGAGTTCCTGGACGGTCTAAATGCCCTGTGCGAAGCAGCAAACATGTCGGCCGGAGACCTGCTCATAGAGTCATCAACAACTGATGCGACTACCACCCTTGTGCGAGACTACATCACAGCTGCGAATGAAGCTTTCTTCGCTCCACGCGGTCTACGTGTCTCACTCCAATCACTCTCCACGCTCATTCAGGCCCTCAATATTCCAGATGAGAGAGGACAGCGCGCTGGTGCCGTAGCAAGCGTTCTTGACAGAGACAGCACATCGACCAAACGAGCACAGGCCCTTCATCCATGGATCGAAGCTCTAGAGTTCGACGTCCCACCGCCCAATGCTCAAACTTCTCTACTACAGTTCATGGCTGCACGACACAAAGAGCAAAGAGAAAAGGGCGGAAAGACTAGCGTACGCAAGGATTGCGAGGACCCGCCACACTCTGTCCCTGAGGATGCAACACAACACAATGGCCCGCAAGACGGAGGCCACCACCGTCGAGGAAGAGGCGGTCATCGTGGAGGGCCCTGGACGCCCTTTGGCGCACCTGGACACGGCCCATTCGGTCCTCCTGGCCGAGGCCCCTTCGGTTCATCAGGGCGAGGTCCATTTGGCGGTGCTGGTCGCGGTCCTTTCGGAGGTCGAGGCCGTGGTCCGTTCGGTCCTCCAGGCTTCGGCCCACATGGCCCGCCTCATTGTGGACGGGATCGGGCAAGTCGTCGCGCGGGGGCCGCTGATAATGCGCACTCGAACGAATGGGCAAGTCTAGGGCAGAACTTGGGAAAATGGGGCGAAGAGTTTGGTAAGAGAATGGGTGATTGGGGCCAGCAGTTTGGGAAGCAAGCAGAAGAATGGGGCAAGGATGTAGGCAAGCGAGCCGAAAACTGGGGAGAGCAAGTGTCTATTCAAGCCAGTGGTAGTGGCGCTAGAGGCAATCGCACAACAGCAGGACCACGGGAGGATGACTCGCTTCCGCCTGGTTACGAAGAGGGTCCTCATGCCCAAGAGACCGGCATTCTGCGAGGTGACAGCAAAACCAGCAGCGGACCCCCAGGTTACGATGACCATGCGCAAGGGAAGTCGTCAGCAAAGCCTGAGGATGATGATGACGACTCGTCCATCTCTTCAGACTCGAGTGACCTCGATTCGGACTCGGACTCAGATTCGGATGACGAGGATTTTCCGGACACCGAGGCAATCTTTCTCAAACGTATCAAATCTATCAACAAGCAAGCGGACGCCGCTGCTCAGAAGGGCAAGAAATCTTCAAAAGAGATCGCCAGCGAGCGCGCCCTAGCCATCGAATCGGCACAGAAAGAAAAGACCCTCTTGGACCTTAAGGTTGAAGAGAGAATGTCGAAGCGTAGTGCGAACAAAGAGCTTAGACAGAAGGCTCGAGATCTCAAACGCGAGCATAGGCGCAAGAAGCGTGAGCTCAAAGCATCGCAGACTGGGAAGGGCAAGGCGAAAGCGAAGAAAACGCCAGAGTGGAAGCAAGCGAAGAAGGAGTACAAGGCGAAAAGGAAGGAATTGGTCAAAGAGAAACTGAGGCTAAAGAAAGAGCGGAAAGAAGCACGGGCTGAGAGATTGAAGGCACATAGAAGTGCAAATGCTGCGGGCACCTCAAAGGGACCAGACGAAATGGTTTGGGTTGTTATTGAGAATTTGGGCACGTAGTTGTCTCTCAAATTGCCAATTAGAGCTTGTTGTTGGGAGCTCTTTGAAGTTCAGAATCGATTTATTGAAACAAGCGTAAAAGAAATCAATGTGCCTATCTTCGCTGTGTCATATATAATGGGATGTTGAGTCGCCTAGCGTGGTTTTAGTGCCACCTCCTCGGAGCGAGCGCCACGATGCATCGACAACGACGTCCTTAACATTGTCCAACACTAGCGACTTCCGTCCTGCTGGGCATTGCCCTTACATTTCATGTGCCCGTAGCTCAGAGACACTTTTCGCAGGTTTCCTATTGATTGCCATTTGATGTTCTGGGAATGACGTCGCCATGACCAGCCACGGTGATACATACGCAGAGGCGCACGCGCACAAACGGCCAAGATCTTGCGCTTTTTGTGACCACAACACTTCTCAGCTTTACTATCGAAGCTTTGATCCACTTTGATAGGCTTAGAAGATCACTTACCCATCTAGCACGACGATATTATCACCGAGGACCATCTAAAGAGCGATATGAACCCGAAGCATGAGTCCGTGGAGGTGGATGAGACAGACATTGGGCTTGACCGCTCCAATGTCACCAAACGAGGCCAGATCCAACTGCCTCCGCAGGACCTCCAGCATGTCGAGGATGAGCCGCCTATCGAGCCCGCCGGTCGCTCATCCTCCAACATGGTCAACGCCTTAAAGGAGCGCAAACATCACGCTGCTGTCAAAATCAGGCAAAAGCTACACATAAGCAAAGACTCAGATGACCTCAGCTCTCATGCGCCAGTGCTAGCTAACGCCTCCGACACAAAGTCGGATTCCAGACTAATGGAAAAATTGCCAGAACCAGACAAGCACACCATGAAGGACTTTGTGCACAATCCTATTGACACTGTCAAGTCTAAGGTCTCGAATCAGGGAAACCAGGAGGTCGCTGCGAATATTGCTGCAAAAGAGATATCTCATGGACAGGAAGTTGATCTAGTCAACGCACACGACAAAGTCGGACGTGCGACAACCGAGCACGAGAGACTGATGGCTATCCAGGATGTATCGCATCTGCTGAAGGAAAGGCAAAGCACATATGCGCGGTGGTCACTCGATCGCCATGTCACCAAGGTAAGACAACTACCACGGGAAACGATGAAGCAGAAGACACCGGCAGAATTCCAGAGGAAGAACATTCGCGGTGAACTTTTCATGGACTGGAGAGGCTATTGGCAATATGTAAGTCTTCCTACAAATGCATCAAATGGTAGCATCAATTGACCATGGCAGCAATTAATGTACTTCGCACAAATGTATGGTGGGCAATACATCGGCTATGGAGCTGACCCGCCTACGCCTTCCAAAGAGACCATCATGCCAAGTATCGAGCGCCTCATTGTAGCTACATCACCGTTCCAGGAATTCGTCATGACGACCCGTCGAGTGTACCGTTGGGAGAGTCCACCGGAGACTCTCAAGTATCTGTTGATATACATAGTGCTGTGGTACTTCAATCTGCTACTGCCAGGCATAGTAAGTCTTGAAAGGAACTGAATGATCGAAGACATGCTCTGACTATTTTAGATGTCTGCCGTACTCTATCTGGTAGTCGAGCGCCGTGTCCATGGTAACACCTTGGAAGACTTGCGCCAGGACATCAAGCATCGCGAAGACAAACAACAAACCGCCCTATCTCTCAACGAATTCATCGAAAAGCGCGGCGACGAAAAATGGGCTGACGAAATCGTCCAAGTCGTCGGCCCCTGGCTAATGATCCAACTCTCCGACATGGCAAACTTCTTCGAATCCGTCCGCAACTTCTACGAATGGCGCAAACCAACACGCACAGCCGCTACGCTTGCTGCATTCGCATGCATCATCCTCGCCATCCCGTTCATCCCGCTATGGCTCCTCGTCAAAGCCACGGGTCTAAGCTTCGGCTTCACTTTCTTCGCGCTTTTCCCACTAGCCACCAATTTCCCGGAATACCGCCTCCTTGTGTCCCCAACGAAGCGCTCATTCTGGAACATCCCCACGCACGCTGAATGGGCTGTTCAATACATCCAAGCCGAAGGCACACGCGTGGCGGCCAGTACGCCGAAGCCAGAAAACGGAGATACACCTCTTCCTTCAGCGCTACCGCTCAGAACTACACCGGCGGCTGCAGCAGCGCACGACTACGGGTTTTACAAAGCGCACTTCAAAAAGGACGCGGGTCATCTGATAATTAGCGTCGCGTCATGTCGCTTCGTCAGTAACGTCGGGCATGTCACGCATTTCCAGCTGCCGTATGCGCGGATCAATAAGATTGAGAAGCAGGACCGTGTTGTGGAGAAGAATGTGCCGAGTAAATTGACGACGGACTCGGGGAAGGATTTGAAGCTTGTGACGATGGATGGAGAGGAGTATTTGGTTGGGAATATGGAGCAGAGGGATGAGGCGTTTAGTCAGATTGTCGGGTTTAGTGCGACGAAGTGGCAGATTGTTTGGTAGGGGTGGAATGGCGGGGATGGGGGAGGGTGATGGATTTGGGAATGCGAGTGGTGAAGCAGCTTGTAATGGAGATATGCTGCTGAGGTAATTGGAAACTAAACGAAAAGAGATGGAAGAGGGAATGAATGCTCGGTGGTTTGTCCGTCAGACAGTCGGCTATACTTCTTTTCTTTCTAGTCCTATCTGCTCCCTTTCATTATTTCTGCACGCCGTGTGACCTACGCCTCACTGCATGGGCTTCGGTCAAATAACTGGTCTGGCTCGGTCTGATCCATCGGCGTTGGCAACAAGTAGTATCTTATTGTTCAGCGAAGATACCAATTCCCGCTGTTGGACAAGCATGACAGACGTCACCTAGTCCAAGATATAAATTTGTCCAGCAATCTTCAAGGCCTATGGCAGTGCTAAAGTTGTGATAAAGTTCTCTGGACTATACTGTAGCGGTGAAGTTTGATCTTGGCAGTACCTTTCAGCCATACCGAAAGCGGGGCACCAACATTCCGACGCGTCTCTTCCGCGTTTAGTACGTACGTCATGACAAACCCGGTCGCACCTGTCTCGCAAAGCGGCCGAGCAAATCACGGCCCCTGCCCATGATGCTTACTCTCCACCCCGCCATTTGCCAGCATCATCGAGCAGCGAAGCTCTCATTTCCCTCTCCTCCAAAGCTGTTTATATATTCATGAACTCGCTTCGCATACTCCGGCCATTTCGAAACTCGTTCAAGATCCAATTCAGTCCTACTGCGAGCTTGCAAAGACAGGCTTTGAGTACTACCGCTGCAGCCATGGCGAAGGAATTCAAGCTCAAGGACGTGACGTCTTTGAGCCTTAAGAATGGAGAGAAGAAGGAGGTTGAGGTTGAAGGAGTCGAGGGTGGGAAGGTGTTGTTGCTGAAGGTGCAGGACAAGGTTCATGCTACTTCGGCCAATTGCACGCATTACGGCGCGCCGCTGGCGAAGGGCGTTCTCACGCCCGAGGGTCGCATTACATGCCCGTGGCATGGTGGTGAGTTTGGACCGGCCCGACAACCGCTATGAAGCTGACACTGTAAAGCTTGCTTCAGTGTCGCCACCGGAGACGTCGAAGATGCTCCTGCGCTCGATCCCTTGTCAAAGTACGAAGTCTTCGAGCGAGATGGTGTCGTATACGTCAAGACCGACGAGGATACTCTAAAGGCGAACCGGAGATTCCTGAATCTGAAGTGCTCTTCAGTTAGTGACGACAAGGTGCTCGTGATTGGAGGGTATGTGTTGGTCAATTGCTGTCGTGAATGTACCGCTAATAATGTTCAGCGGCTCTGGCACCCTCGGCGCGGTCGAAGGTCTACGAGGCGGAGGTTACACTGGACAGATTACCGTGATCTCAAAAGAAGGTTACCAGCCCATCGACCGGACTAAACTGTCCAAGGCCCTTTTGGCCGATCTTTCAAAAGCGGCGTGGAGACAAAAGGACTTCTACAAGGACGCGTCGATCGATTTCAAGGAGGGCGAGGTCAAGAGCATTGACTTCTCAGGCAAGAAAGTGTCGACCAAGGCTGGCGAGACATACGAGTACTCCAAGCTGGTACTGGCGACTGGCGGAACACCGAGGTGGCTCCCTCTTGATGGCCTGAAGGGCGACCTGGGCAATGTCTTCCTGCTGAGGACACTACCTGACGCACAAAACATCCTCAAGGCTGTCGGAGATAATGGCAAGAAGGTTGTTGTGGTCGGCAGCTCTTTCATCGGAATGGAAGTAGGAAACTGCCTTGCGGGCATGAAGAACGACGTAACAATCATCGGCATGGAAGAGGGTGAGTGGCGTACTGTGCAGCCCAAAGGCGTAAGCTAACAGAGCATCAGAGCCCATGGAGCGAGTAATGGGCAAGAAGGTCGGCAAGATTTTCCGAGGCCTCCTCGAAAAGAATGGCGTCAAATTCAAGATGGGCGCGAGTGTAGACAAGGCCACGCCGTCCAAGAGCGACTCCTCAAAGGTTGGCGCTGTACATCTCAAGGATGGAACTACGCTTGAGGCGGACCTTGTTATTGAAGGCGTTGGTGTCGCACCCGCGACCGAGTATCTCAAGGACAACTCGGCCGTGACTCTGGAGAAGGACGGGTCATTAAAGACAGACGAGTCGTTTGCCGTGAACGGACTGAAGGATGTCTACGCCATTGGCGATATCGCAACCTATCCGTACCACGGGCCTGGTGGCAACGGCTCGCCTGTGCGCATTGAGCATTGGAACGTTGCACAAAACGCAGGCCGCTCGGTGGCCAACCTCATCAACAACCCAGGGGCTAAGCCAAAGCCGTTCATACCTGTCTTCTGGTCAGCCCTCGGCTCGCAACTGCGGTACTGTGGTAACACAGCCGGTGGATACGACGATGTGGTTCTCCAAGGCGAGCCAGAGAAGCCGTCATTTGTCGCGTACTACACCAAGGGAGACGTGGTTGTCGCCGTAGCCTCGATGATGAAGGACCCGTACATGACTCAGAGCGCGGAGCTGATGCTGAGAGGCAAAATGCCCGGTAAGGCTGAGCTGCAGAAGGGAGTCGACATCATGGACATTGGTGTGCCAAGCGAGATCAAGATCTGAAGACGCGGGAGTTGTGCTGCTGTTGCCGGCGCAAAGGATGACATCCCCGCAGGGCGATGGCTTAAGATGAATGCTTAGAGATGATTTCCACTGTGTGACGTCAAAAACAAAGTCGCCATCGTTCTCTTGACCATATATCCCAGACATGTCCAAAAGCCCGGAAGGAAGGAGCGAGTTTTGAGTAACAGTGCGGTGAGCGCTAGCGGGAAGAGGACCCGGCGCGATTCGGAAAATGAAGATCAAATCTCCGAATAAGAGCCTAAAGCTACAGATGATACAGGCCATCGGCCTCAAGTGACGACGTGCTCGCTGTGCAAAGTGCCTAGAAGGTGAACTATTTGCACTGATTTCACATGGTCGTCACAAGCAAGATCTAGATGCACGCTGCATGTCATCTGCGGCGGACGGTCAGTCATTGGGCACTGAGCCGAGGAATGGAGCTTATGCAGGGCAAACCCTCGCATGCTGCCCATGTTTGGGCTGAGACAGAGTGACAGACAGGCTGCTTCATGTCTCAAAACCTTCGCGAACTCTCTGAGGCGTGGGCTTCCTTGCTTGAAGCCAGGGACAAACTTTGGTCAGTCCGGGCTCCGACCTCGCGTCATCACGGTTGGCGACTAGTCTCGGGCGGGTTTGTTGATGTTGATGTTGACATAGACTTCAGGTCGCGTCCGTTGCTGCAACCCACGCGCGTGGACTGATATAGGGGCAGAGCGGTCAAGAGGGCTGATGTTGGGCGAGACACGTAGCATATGGAGTCATCAATCGGCGTCTTGCTGCCAATCGAAGGCTCGAGGAGGCCTTTTTCCGTGACGTCTCGAGGACAGCGAGATAAGGGCTGGTGGAGCAGGTGATTTGGAATGGGGCCATTCTCCACGATTTGCAGGCGATGGCCACGTGCAGTCGGTCGACACATACCATACCACCGTCCACACGTCCTCACACGCACTGCAGCCTCGGACCGGCAGCACGGCGACATCGTGAGGTCGTGGAGCTGAGGTGGGCGCATAAAGGGCAATTTGCGCAATGACGCCTGGGCCGGGGTGGTTGTGTTTGAAACGGCTAAGATCCTTGCAGGCCAAAAGGAGACTGCAGGTCGACAGCCGCCCACGGCAGGCGCGACCAGCGGTGCAGTGTGCAGTGCAGGTGCAGCGCCGTTGCCGTAGAGAGAGCGAGCCGCAGAGCGCGTGCTGGGAGAGGCTGGGTTCGCTGCGGGCGTGTGCAATCTTGTTCGCTAGACGGCGCGGTGTTCAGTGCGCCTGGCGGGTTCGTGTTATGCCGAGCGTGTGGTGATGTGAATGTCTGCCATCTCCTTTCCAAGCCTCGCGGACTGACAAGCGAAATTATCTGCCAGACGGTCGCTCAGCCGCGCCTCTCAGTCTCCTCCACTCACGTCAGGCACTCACGTCAACTTCCCCATCGCTTGTTCGCGGCGACCGTTAGATAGCCGGTCGCGTTGCTCTCGTTGCAGCACCACAGCGAAGAGGCGCCGCGCAGCCATTGTTTGTCCGCTTCCTGCACCCTCGCTCACCGTGCATGCATGTGAAGGCGCTGCAGCACGGCAACAGACGCACTTCAACTTCACCACCACGCCCTCGCACCCTGCCCGCCCAACGGCCATCGCAGTCCGGCCTCGTTGCGCGCATCCACGACGCTGTGTGGACCCAATTGCTCGCGCTCCACGTCCTCACCGCCCCGTCGCTGCTGCCGATCTGCCCGCGCGCGCAGTCTGCACTTTGTTCTGCTGTCGGCGGGAACTAGACAAGCTCCAGCTCTCGTCCCCCGCGCCCGCCCATTCGATCGCCCAGCACCACCGGCGTACCTGATTATCGACGCAACAAGTCCGCCCAGCTCTGGTCTGGCCGCCGCGCGCATCTCTGCGTGAGCCACACCACCCTCGCACTCCCCGCCGCGCCTGCACATCATGGCCGCTGTGGCATCGCAGCCGCCGCATGGCCAGCAGTACTATCAGCAGCAGTCCCCGGCAGCAGCCTCGCCCGCCTCTGCACGCCGCCCGTCGCGGAGACCCAGCAATGGCGCGTCGCCAAACACACCCTCGACACCGCAGACTCACCACTCGCCCGCCGTGTCCCACAACTCGACCCTGACCACGCCCCGCGCCCAGCCGCTACCACCGTCGACGCAGAACTCGCCCGCCATGAACAACACCGCGACCTCCACCGGCAGCGGGCCACTGCCCCCGCCCAGGACCTCGTCCCAGAGCAATCGCGGACGCGACGACAGCGCCAACGCGGCCGCAAATGCAGCTCAGACCCGCCGGAGAGGCAAGGACAGCCCACGGCAGCAAGGCAGCTCCAGCAGATCGCAGCCTCAACACAGCAGATCAGCCTCCGCCGTCGGCCAGCCGCCCACGGGAACCAACCTCCCACGCGAAGAAAGCACCGTCATCAACCGCATAGTAGTCGCAGACCCGCAAGAAGACATTGCCCGTGCAGAAGCGCGGCAAGCCGAGGCCATCCCGGGAACATCAGGCGCAGATCTCACCCCGATAACAGGCCTTGGACTTGTTGGCAGTGAGGGCGTCGACGATGGCGGCCGAGGCGGCGGACGGAGCAGACAGGACCACTCCAAGTCAGAGAACTCCGCGAAGCGATCAAAGTTCGGCAACTACATCCTCGGCCAGACACTGGGCGAGGGCGAGTTCGGCAAGGTCAAGATGGGGTGGAAGCGAGACAGCACCGTCGAAGTCGCCATCAAGCTCATAAGAAGAGAAACATTGGGCGGAAACTCGAACCGTCTGCAGAAAATCTACCGTGAGATCCAGATCCTGCGCCAGCTAGATCACCCCAACATTGTTCGTCTACACGAGATGGTCGAGACGGACCGTCACATTGGCATCATTCTAGAGTATGCTTCAGGCGGCGAGCTCTTCGACTATATCCTCAATCATCGCTACCTCAAGGACGGCCCAGCACGGAAATTGTTCTCGCAGCTCATCTCCGGAGTGGGCTACCTACACAAGAAGGGCATCGTGCACCGCGACCTGAAACTTGAGAATCTGCTATTGGACCGCAACAAGAACATCATCATCACCGATTTCGGCTTTGCCAACACTTTCGACCCCAACGACGAGCTCAGCGAAGAGATCGAGTACAGACTTGGCGACAAGGACTTTATAAGATCCCTGGGCCTAGAAGGAAGCGAAGGTGCCCGCCGCGGAGATCTCATGCAGACAAGCTGTGGAAGTCCGTGTTATGCAGCTCCAGAATTGGTCGTCAGCGACTCGCTCTACACGGGTCGTAAGGTGGACGTGTGGAGTTGTGGAGTAATTCTCGTAAGTCTGGCTAGAAACCACCTCGGTATAAAACTAACATGTACAGTACGCTATGCTCGCGGGCTACCTCCCGTTCGACGATGACCCAGCCAATCCAGAGGGCGACAACATCAATCTACTGTACAAATATATCGTATCAACACCACTTACCTTTCCAGAATATGTTACGCCACACGCAAGAGACCTGCTTAAACGCATACTCGTTCCCGACCCAAGAAAGCGCGCAGATCTATTCGAAGTGGCGCGCCATAGTTGGCTGGCTGATTACTCGCACGTTGTCGGCTTCATCACGTCCAGCAACACCAATGCCACTGATGCCCAACAGGCTTCATCAGTCTACTCCAGTAAGCTCACAGTGGAGAGCACAAGCACAAGCTTGGAAGCTGACGGATCATTAGAAGACACCTTTGAACAGCAACCTCCTCTGGCGCGCAGTGCCTCCGTGCGCGAACCCGGCAAACCACACACTGCCGCTGCCCCGGCGCATGGTGGCCTCACTGCAAAGAGGGAACAGATCAATTCCCCTCCTTCGGAGAAGCCAAAGACATCCCGCGATAATAAGAGGCGGACTGTGCAAGTGGAGTATGTAGCGCCTCAATCACAGACCGCCAGAGGTGAGGCGTCACCGACTGGCGAGCCCAGCGCTGGCCCGTCGCAATCGCGCGTCAACAACCAAGGCCCGACCGAAGTCCCGCCCACAGATGGCTATCAGTCGTCGACCGCCAAACAAAGCCGAATTGCTACAGCTCCGTCGGCTTCAGCAACCCGTTCCAAGCAGGAAGCTCAACGATCCGTCTCGGACTATACAGCGTTCGGAGCCGCACCCGTCAATTCTGCCGTACGTCCTTCAACAGGCGGCACACTGGGAGGGGGATCGAGACTGCCTTCCAGAGGCAACTCATATGGTCAGCCGTCCGCAGCGACCGTTGCGCAGACGAATGCAGAGGGCCGATTCTCTCAACCCAAAGGCAAGCAGTATTCGATATCGCCGCCCTTTACCCAACCTGAGCCAACTGGCGCCGTCGACCAGAGCATTGGGCAGCCTAGCACGCAACGAGGACATTCAATTCAGCTTGGTCCTTCCGGCGGACATCCAAAGGGAGGCCATAAGAGGTCGAACACTGTCACTGAGACTCTGGGCCGCATGACGTCGATGTTCTCGGGCCGTCAGCCTTCGTACACGCAGGATCCCAAAGAGTCGATGACCTCGCAGAATTCTTATGCACCGTATCCTGATGAAAGGAAGCAGAAGAATTATCCTCCTACGTCGATGGCCGGCCCAATGTCCAACGACGCGATTGCAGCGCCGAGACAAAGCACTGACTCTAGTCGCCGTACCTCGTTTGGGTTCTCTAGGAGAAACACCAACAATTCTGGCGAGACAGGGAAGTCTTCGCGCCGATTCTCGCTCTTACCGTCTTCATTGTCCAAGACCTTCTCCTCCCAGCGAGACAGCATGCCATCAAATTCGTCCTATGGCGACCGACGCGGCTCTAGCGCTCGTCCTCGAGCCAGCTCCAAGCCTGGCATGGCATTTGGTCGTGGCGAGTCTCGTTCGCCGAGCCAGAGCACCACAGGAAGTCACGTACCAGGATTCTATGATGGACAACACGATAGTTCTAGCAGGATTCGCCACGCCAACACATCCGCTCCAGGGCCTTCCTCTGCACCGGCACAACAAACACAGTTCGACTACCCCGCAACTGCACCCATTGGCGACGACAAGTTCCAGGTCCCACGAGATCCCCACCCAAGCACGCAGAATCGCCCATATCGTCAGCCAACCGACGACTCGGAGTTTGGCGAACAAAGCCAATACCAGCGCAACCCGTACCCACAAGGCATGGGTGGTGACGACCAGCAGCAGCAACAACAACAACGCAAAGGCGTACTGCAAAAGAGCAGAAAATTCCAGGATGAATATGTCGGTGACGGAGGAAACAAGGGAAGTTCAGGCAGCTCGAAGCGCGTCATGGATTTCTTCAGACGCATGGGCAAGCAGCGGAACGGCGGGCGATAGTGTCGTGGAGAATGATCCGCGGAAGCGGAAGCGGACAGAAAACAAGAAAGACTGTGTTTCTGAGTACATGATTGGTGGTGGTGGTCGCGTCGTGGTTTCTGCATATCGACTTTCTTGCAAAACACTCATCCACACTCATCAGTTTCAGTCCAGCACCAAGAAGCGAGCAAATATGGGGTTGCAAGTCGCACGCGTTTTTGATTTTTTTTTTCTCTTCAGGGGTAATATCTTGCATCAGCCGGCGTCTTCTTTTCCCTGCTTTTTCCGTCTGGCGTGCGTGTTTTCAAACCAAGGGCACATCTGTGTGTGTGCTTTTGGGGTGTTTGTTTTCCTGAGATGTAATTTTTATACTCTACTTTTTTGGCATTGGGGGGATCGAGGAGGGAATGGGAGAGTGTGTAGTCTAGTCTAGTGTAGGATGGGAAGGAAGTGTAGTACAGACAATGCGGAGGGGAATTGATATGGTGAATTGTGTGAAATGTTTTGGATCGGTGGATGTGTTTTTGGTGCTTTGTGATGTGTGACAAGTGATTGCATGTATATGTGTATTTGTGCTTCCAAGGGTATCGCCCTAAGTTACCTGTCTATCTATCTCACCTTCCAATCAACTCGCCATTACCTTGCTCTATCCTCCATCCATCTTCCTCCCCCTCTCCCTACTCCCAATCTACGAAGGCGGCAACTCGCCACCCTCCTTGGTCTGCCCCACCGGCAAATTCGGCTTCGTCCCGCCGCCCGAGTTCAAATAGCTGAGATAGCAATTCCACCCGAGACTGACAATGTTGACGACCAGCACGCGGTGCTCCATGGGCACGTACTTGAAGTTTGTAAACTGCACCCACGGCCACACCATGAAGTTCTTGGTCAGGCCGGGGACGTAGGCGTCTTGCAGGCGTTGGCGGGGCGAGTTGCCTTCGAGGTAGGCCATGGAGGAGAGGAAGAGGGCTGGGATTATTGCGTCAGCTTGAACGAGAGGATAAAGATAAGTGAGGGGGAGGGGAAGATGTACCCATGTTTGTCGGCGCAAAGAGGAATTGATCACACGCGACTCGTGCGACAATGGTGCCGTTTTTGGAATTGAGGTTTACGTTGCGGACGAGGAATTCGTACCATTTTGTTGCAGCGGGACCGAAGATTGCTATTTACATACGCAACTGCTGTTAGCTTCCAAGACAGTATGTGCCCTGGGACTTTGTAAGGGTGCATTGGGAGGGTAATATATCTTACCTCCACCGTAGGCGCCCATTCTCGCTGTCCGTATCGGATCGTGCTTATCGAAGCCGCGCTTCTCGACAAGTTGTTGAGCCATGACATCGCCGGTTGAAAAGAGTATCTATGTATCCTTATCAGTTAAGTCCTTCTATTCGATATCCCCCGACCATCCTCTCAGGCGCAGTGTGTTCGAGGCATGTCGTCATCGCTGCGCCAGATCGCAACGCCATTGCGCGAGCGATTGCGTCTTGGATATGAAGTAGGTGACTTGTGCGTACCGCGGTGGTGATACTCTGCGTCAACAGCGGCGCTGTCTTGAGCTTTGCTTGGTACCTGTCATATCTATCAGTCTCGCGCTTTCGTCACAAAAAGTCCCCCACTCTGCGACTCACCAGCGAAACGCCATTGTGTCTGCGGATCGTCGAGGGTCTGTCCAAAAAATTGAATCCCTGGTTGGTGAATCGGCAACGGACGCGGCAGGGTAAACAAATACGGCGGTTTGGTGCGCAGGGAAAGAGTAGTGTCGAGCTCGAAGCTGTCGCGAGCCGATGAATTGCGAGCCGAGCCGATGATGTTGTTGCGTGGACCCTGCACATGGCGTTTTGAAGCTTGGACCCGCATTTCCACAATTCTGCATGCGCCCTCGTCTCGATCCCGATCGAGTTGCCCGGAATGCACAAGAGGATCTTCACAGGAACACATCATTCACGCAATTGAGATTTTCTGTGATCAACATAGCATTGGCCTGTCCTGATAGGGTATAACGTACGAAACACGGATTACAAGGACCGACTGTTGTTGTACAATGGTCGTTATTGAAGATAGGAAATAGTGCGCTGTGGTATAGTGTGACAGGGGCTTCTCCCAAGTCCCGTATCTGGTACAAATCCTAGTCCTTTCCATCTCCATCCAGATCCCTTCCAGATATCCGATGTGCCGGAACGCCAGACTCGCTGATCTGGCGGGGAGATCAGGTATGCTCGCAAAATGCGGGTGAATTCAGAAGTCGTAAATTGTTGGTATTTGAATTTTGCGAGCGGAACTAATCAATCTCCATTCGCTGTGATGGTGCCGGTCCGCTGATGGAGGGCATCTCGGTGTTGTACTGCTTGCCATCGGACTGCACAACCTTGTTGTTGACGTGAGGCTTGAGGCCCTTGTTGAAGTTGTGTGTGCACACGCACGCAATAATAATGGTGAAGATCAATAGCAGGATCGTCAGGACAGCGAAAGCGGTCAACGACTTGCGCGCCGGCTGGTAGTCCTTTTGGCGGTCGAGGTCGGCAATGTACATGCGGATGAGCTTGAACAGGAAGTAGGCCATGGCAATGAAATACACGATGATGATGACGATCATGCCGGCAACAGACTCGCGACGGACCCACCAGGCGGCGGCGAAGAGGAGGAAGAAGGTGATGGCGAGCGCGACTGATGTAAGGGCGACCTCGACGTCCTTGGTCTTCTCAACCACAACAAGGAACTGAACGGTGAAGGCGAGGAAGAAGAAGAAATCAAACTTGAGGAGAGCGATGTAAATCTGGGCAATCAGTACACAGTAGAGTAAAAGGGTGGGGAATGTCGTACCTGGTAGGTCAGATAACGCCTCTTCAATCGCAAATCAGCGCTGATGTGCTTGTAGATGGTCCACGCGAACTCATCGTACAGCTTCCAGGCCTCGAACGCGAAAACAATGGTTGCAGCAGCCATCAGACACGGGAGTGCGATAAGCAAAGGCCTGACATCGGTCCAGAAGTCGCGATCAATCGCGTTGCCGAGGACACCAGCGGCGTCCCTGATCTGGTCGAACTGGATGGCTGCGTAGATGAGAATACCGACGTTGTAGATGACGAGTCCGATGACCTGAATGGTGTTCTTCAACCGCAAGGCGTCCCACACAAGCCAAAGCTGGTAGAGATAGCCAAACATGAACACGGCGAGGTAGGTGGGAATCGTGCGTGTCTCGCTGCGCGAGATGACTATCCTCCAGCTGACGCTAGCTTGGAACTTGCCGAAGACATATCTGACGTTGTTAGTAAGGTCATGACGACGCAGAGGAGGGCGACATACGACTCAAGGGCAAGGGCGACGATGGCCTGGACAATGGCCGTCATCATGAACGCCCATGTCCACCTGCTATTGGGGATATACATCCTGGGCGTGCGGCGGACGGGCGTGGGGAGCGTGGTGGGGAAGCCTTCGCGGTCGTGGTAGCCTCCCGGGGGCGCGCCGTACGGGATGTGCGACGGAGGATATGGGGGTTGGTACGCCGTGTTGTTGTTGTAAGGGGGAATGGTCCGATCGAGGGGTTGACCTCCCAAGAGGGATGCGCGCGCCTCGTGGTGAGAAATTTTGGCAGAATGGCAGCCGCGACGGGCGGCTGGAGAGCGAGGATATAGGGAGTTGTCGTGGAGTCGCTACGGTCGCAGGGCGGACGAGGTGCGCCTGCCAGCAGAGTCGTGGATGGGCGACTGCAGGGCTGGGCAGCCAGCTGAGACCAATGTGAGGCAAGCGGGACGAATTGGGGCCAGTTTCAGCTGTCCACAAAGGAGAGGCACCCAAATGGCCAGATCGGGGAACAGAGCGTGTGTCTAGCGGCGCTGAAACTGGAGCGACTTGGCGTGCGGAGAGGCCGGCCGTGCAGCAGCGCGATGGGCAGATGCAGCGGAGGAATGCAGGTGGTGGGTGGGTGCAGAAGTGAGAATGTCGAGAAAAGCGAGCGGCGGCAGCACAGAGGGCAGGGCAGGGCAAGAAGAAGGAGAATAAGAAGAATTATGGGGATGCGGCGGGCGGAGAAGGCTGTCGGGCTGAGCGTGTGAAGGCGCCAAGTCAGCCCCCCGGTGTGGTTTGCGGGCTGTGTGGAGCTGCAGGGTCTTGTCTTGTTGAAGCCGACCCACGGTGCGGTACTTAGAACGCGCTGCTGTCGGTCGCAGTAGCGTGCATGTAAAGGGCCCCGCGTGCAGGTCAAGATGCGTCGAAGATGCGGTCTGGAAGGGACTGAGCAAGACTCGTGCTTCGCTGCGGCGCGCGCTGCTTTTCAGCTCGTGGTATCTGGGCTCTGGTGCACAGCCGCTTGGCCTTCAGCACGTCTCCCTGATTGCACCGCCCGCTTGGCTAGGGTTGCGCGTGGTTCGGCCGGCTCATTGGCCAGCCTTGCGTAAATATAGTTTCCGCTGTGGCGCTGCTTGCTTCGCGAAATGCGGGTGGAGCCCGCGCTCATCATCATTGACCAGCACCAGACCGACCTCCACCCACCACGCGACGCGACTAGGCATGACGTCCGGTACCCATCTCCTGCGCGCCCTGCCCCTGCGAGACCCGTGCTGACCGTGTGCAGCAGAGAGCATCTTGCAGAAGGCTGCCGAGGACAGCTCGCTCGACTCGTGAGTGTCCTCGAGCTGCCGTTCATCTTTTTCTAACACGCGCAATTGCAGAGCAGAATGGCCCGAGACGCTGCAGTATATCCTCGATCGCCTGGATGAGGTGAGACGACTCTCGAAGAAGCAATTGCTGCCTCTAATTCCATCGCAGATTGTCAGCGACTTCCCCAAGCCGCCCGCAGACTCGACCTCGCCAGAAGCCGATACCACACCGCGCCCCGCGAATGCCAACGCCATTTCAAGTCAAGAGTCGCACACCACCGACAAGGAGAATGCCCCGCCTGCGACCCCGCCACGACCACCTGTTCCCGTCTTCGCTGCCGCCGAGTCGCTGGGCCTGCCGGCTGATGTCACAACCTTCTACTCGTCGATACGGGCGACGCTGTCAAAGAACTTTGCCAAGCACCCTCCGCATACCGTTCAGCGGCTGGCCGAGCTGATACTCGAGCCAAAGAAGAGATACAAGTTCCTGCCGGCGTACCTCCGCGCCCTCGACCGCGTCGTCTCGGTCTCGTCCCCGCTGACCATCTTCCCTCTGCCGCAAGCCGTGCTGCCCACCGCTGGCGGACTGCTAAATGGCACTACGTCCGCCATCAACACGCAAATGCCCACACTGGGCTCTGACGAGTCTCTGGGCGGAGCTCTGCTCACACCTATTCCATGGCTACAGAACCGCGGGCAGAACGAGCTGGTGTCAGAGAGCACTGAGATTGTTGACGGGCCAAATGGCGCTGGGCGGATCGAGACCGTCACTGTGGGCATGCTCGCGGGGAGAACACGCTCGGAAACCGCTGCGAATCAAATCGCTCAGATCGCATCCTCACATCCAGATGGCGAAACGCTACCTTCCACCGGCCCGGTGACGCAAGGCGAGCTGTTACGGCAAGAGCAGGAAGCAGGCATTGTGCTCAACAACCCACACTCGCTCACCACGAGCCCCACGCGGACATCTTACGGCGAGATAGAAGGCAGTACTACTATTATGGAGACGGTAGAGGGCGAGGAAGAGGCGCCTCATGCTCGTGGTCCCGAAACGATTGGCATGGAAGACACGGGACCGCAGAAAAAGGCGGGTGCGCTGGACATCGAGGGCGCAGTTGGAAGACCCAGTGTAGATCGAGCCAGCAAGAGCCCAGGTCCAGCGGCAGCAGCAGCAGCAGGAGAGACGAAGGATGAAGAAATGAAAGACAATGCTGAGAAGAGCAAAGATACGACGGCCAATGAGAAGGACGCGACCAAAGGTGACGCGGAAGGCGACAAGGCAGAAGCAAGTGAGGATGTTGAGATGAAGTCCGACGCTTGAGATCTGTCTCAGAGAAAGCGGCATACTTCATCCATTGATAACAAGCCACTATGTGGCCTAGTGTATGATATCCAGCACGGGCGTTCAAGGCGTTGCCTCGCACCAGCGACACACCATAGATCCTCCATCCACAGATTCGAACAGAAGCATCAATCTCTCCAAAGCAGAATGAATTGATACATGCTGAAATGTGCAAGTTTCGATTCCCAGCCTTGTTACGTGCTTCAATGGAAAGCACGATGCAACCATGTTAAGGTGAGGTCATACATAGACGGCAGGCGCGATCTCGATGTAAACATGCTCACAACTTCCGCATTTTGCCCAGCTCCACGCACTTTGCACACTACTCAACTCGCGAAGGTTTCTTCGCTTGAGCTGCAAACTCCGTATCGCAAGCGAAATCGTGGCGCATGGCAACTTGGTTGCTATTGGGTGACGAAACGCCATGCGTCGTCTTTCACCGGCAGCCTTGTCCATACATACCCCACCTTCACTCTCGTACTGACGACTTCTTCCTACATACTTCCAACCAATGTGGTGATTAACGATTATCGTACTTCTGGAGGTTGTTCTTCTTGTTGCTCGCTTGTAAGTGTCCTGTTGCTACACGGGAGGTGTTTTTTAGGGGACGAGGCTGACTTTTGAGATAGGTCGGGATAGTGACGCCAGAACCCAGCCTGGTTGACGCGACCATCTTGTCAATGAGGTTTGGTTTGTTGTCAGAGGACGGGAGTTGACTCGCATACAACAACAGGAACGTCTACCGCTCAGCCAGGACGGTGTTTCACGCTTTTTACGCATTGGTCTACGGTTCCTACAGCTGGGGCAAGTTCGACCATGGCCATGCCCTCTGGGCCACAGAATCACGACTCAAAGCCTCCAGAACATGAAGATAGCATGCCAAAAACTTCGGCGGGAAAAGTTACAGCATTCGACGAACACCAGGATCGTCGTGGCATGTTCACGCTGAGCAAGAAACTTCTCGAGGATTGGACCGGAACGGGACGAGGATCTCACGTCGACTTTGAGGGCAAGGATCCTCTAGCGATGTCTATGAGACCATTGTTCAAGGCGTCAATCTGGCCTGGAAGTCGATAAGGGTTGCCTACATGACAAATGAACAGTTTGGGAAGTCTTCTTTTGAAGCAGAAGTTCGCAATCTCAAGAAGGTCTCGCACATCCACATTGTACAGCTTGTTGGTTCGTACGCTTCCCGTCTAGAAGCCGGTTTACTGCTGTATCCACTAGCTGTCTACGACCTCGGAAGTTTTCTCTTTGATCTCGAGCATCAACACGCATCAGATGAAATCAATGCACGACTCGAACTACGAGGATTTTTCCGAGACTACCATCCACGATCTAAAGCGGCGCTTGCAGTGTCTCGCATTGGCTGCATAACATCGGCGGTGGCCTACCTGCATCGATCAGGTATCAGACGTACGTACATTGGTACATATAGCGCGCAAACGGCACTGACTAGAGTACTTGCTGTTTAGACAGTAATTTGAAGCCATCCAAAATACTTCTATCCCCCGAGGGCCTATGGCTAACTGGCTTTGCGCTTGCCAGAGAAACCAGGACTCAGACGGACCATTCTGAGGATTCTTGGATACAGACTCGAAAATATTCTGCGCCTGAAGTGGCCGAATTCCGCTTTCGTGGTCGCGCCGCCGACATATTTTCCCTTGGGTGTATCTTTCTGGAGATACTAGTGTTGCATCATACAGGCTCTCAGCTAGGGTTTCCAGCAACGAACTCCAGCACCCAATTCCATGCCAATCTCGATGTGATTGATTACTGGCTCCCTGGCTCGGACGACACAGCTCTTTTGGAAGAAGCTATCCGTCAAATGCTTTCGGCCGAGCCAAAATTGCGGCCCACAGCCGATGATCTCTTGCTCAAATTTTCCACTTTCGAAACGACTGCCAGCGAGAAGATCACCGTTTTCAATTCTTGTTGCAGACCAAGCCTACCGTCATCGAAGCATGAGCAGCTCTATCTACAGTCGGAATCGTCGTCTGCGAAAGATCGTGAAGTCTTGATGGATGTCGAGAGCCAACCCTCAACGTCCATTTTCGATGCTGCGCATAAATCCAGTGATCTATTTTCATCGACACACGCATTTACGAACGATCCGACATACAAAACAACGAGTGAGCCAGTCGAACTTCATCAGGCCGATGCCTTCACAGGCTACTCGAAAGGATCGAATGTGGAAGATATTGACTGGGACCATGTCAAGGTTGTCGTGGGCAGACTTATTCAGGAAGTCACACTAATAGACAGTACAAAAGATATATCACAAATACCGCAAGATGACCTTCGCAATATATTGCGAACATTCGCCGGTAGATTACACGAGGAATCCACCAGTCCCTTTCAGTGGCTAGTTTCGGCCACATTTTATGAGAGAGTAGAGTGAGTTCATCTTTCAGAAGCTTGGATAGGCTTGCATTTTTACAATCATATACTTACTGATTCTTTCTTCAGCATGGTCGTAAATAATATGGCATTTATCTACAAAGCGCGATTCAACGCCGAAACTGCCATTGAAACACTCGTGAAACTTAGATCACCGCCTCGTCCTTCTACCCTACCTCGTCCTTCTACCCTACCTCATTCTGGGAGAGCGAGGTGGACCCACAAAGTTGAACCCAGTGCACAGAGTTGGGCCGGGGAAGGTTCTGAATACTCAACTGACACCTCAACATTGCCTCCAATGCAAACGCTTGATGCGTTTATTTGCCAATCGGCTGCGTATCGTTGGTTGCTTTCACGTATATGTGAGCGAAGTAAGAACTCAAGAGAAGCGACCGAGGCTAGAGATATCATTGGGGAGAATATAATGCAGGGCCTACTTGCTAATTGTACTCGGAAGATGAGTAAAGGGAGACCCTTGCCCGAATGCTCAATCGAATTCAGGATGCTGTGGGACCTTAAACAGTATATTGAAGATCTTGGCCTCGGATCCGCTGCACCACCTAAAAGCATATGGGATCATGTCCTATGCCTGACCGGTACTTGGGATGCCGCTCAGGCTATGACGGTGGCTGATTACGTTCATCAAACGTGGCCTGTCACTGGACATCGCATCTTGTCGTTTCTGTCAGAACTCATCAGCGCGGATGTCGGCCAAAAATGCTCATGTTAGTAACCTCTTCAAACAAACACCCCAAACTGACGTTTGCCCAGATACTGATCTGAAAGCCGTCGGCGTGCAATTCACAGCCGAAGTTGCATTTAGAGGCTTGTGTTCGGTGACTGCGACTGGCGGTCCGTTCCACATCTCCGAGGCTGCCGAACAAATTGCGTGGTTAGCCGCCACGCTGCGGTCATCGTACGCATCCGACAACGTGACGCTCGTCACACCAAGTATAGAAGCTCTGAAAGTGTTTCACCCTGTAAAGGAGCTGTCGGAAATTCGAGGAACGTGCACAGTGGAAATCAACGATCAACAAGGTTCACACTCGATCTCTGATATCAACGGTACTTGTTGGACAAAGTTTTTCTCAAAGGCAGTCGTGGTACGTGGCTACCCAGTTTCCCATCGTATGGCCACGGGCTCTGGCCTTCAGACATCTCTGAAGATAATGGCAACCCTCGCCCGCTCTTCTCAAGTCGTTCGATATGACGACCGAATCATTATCAAAGGATTCAGCTCGCTCTTGATCGCTACGTGCCATATGAATAATACATTCCTGTGGCACGCTTATCAGAGCAAAGTCGAAGGAGAACGCATTTCGTATTTCGATCCTCAGGTGGTAACAACCGGCAAGGAGTGGGAGCAGCTACCTCCGCTTCGTGCTCTCGAGAATGCTGTTCACATTGTTGGTTGGTGCTCCGCGGCCACAGATTATTGCGGTAAGTAAAGCAAATCAGAGTAGAGACCTTGAGTTGACAACAGTAACATTGTTTTTTAGGGGATCGAACATCGTACTACGATGTCACAGGCTCCAACATCTCTCACACCCCTGCATCGACCTATATTGATCGACTTTACATCGAGGCGGGTATGTATTGCATCGGGGGGATCACAATGCGCCCCAACCAGCACGAGCAGCCAACAAAGCTCGCAAGACACACCGATTATTTTCAATACTTAGACTGGGTATCAAAGCAACCAGTAGCTTTCTATGATACATGCGATCACCGAGCTTGGTTGATTGATGGAGCATCTGCCCTACTTCATCTAGCCCGGATCTCTCTATACAAGGACCAGAATGACCCGGAGCGGAGCTTTCACTGGACTTTCGAAAACGATAAACTGAAGGACACCTGGCCCGGGTGTCCTGGCCGCCTCGCTGCTAAGAAGTCGCTGATGGACTGGGGCAACCTGTCTTTGCCAGTCTACCAGAGTGCTCAATGTCTACGTGAAGGCAAGTTAGTGAAAGAATTTTCGACATTCCAGGATCGGGTATTTGGGATATTGCTGAGGCTGGAGACGCTCATTGATCGTTTGGTACATCTCGCCTCACAGGATGGATTCGCTATAACGCAATCATTGGACAAAAGCAAGGGCTTGATTGGATTTGATGTCATTGATATCATCGCTCCGGATGGTCCCGTAAAATCACGAACAGCTCCTTTTCATCTCTATGGCGATGGTTGGATCGACCTTCTTCCAGCTATCAAGACGTTCACGATATTCGGCGAAAACTTTGGAGAACTCATCCGCCCTGATAGTCCTGACGCGATCTGCACACAATGGCGGTCGATACCAAAGGGGCAGAACTACCTTGTTTCAACGGTATCGACGCTAAAGAGGTTACATGACGTTCAAGAATGGAGGCGAGCTACACTCTCGCAAATGGGACAACTAACACCAACGTTATACTGGAAATCGCCAAACCGACCGTTTGAACTTTGCAAATGTATAACAGACAGCAACATATGCGAACACAACAGTCCTGTCCAGTATGTGGTGTCAAAATCATCGTTGCAAAACTGGAAACTCAAGAATGCTTCGCCCGTAGACTTGCACACGCTTGAAGCCGACGGCGCAGTCGTCTTCGCAAATTTGACACGGTCTGGAAAACAGGCGCCCACGGTGAAGCAGAAAGCGAGCCAAGCACAGGCTAGCAATGCCAACCTCACTCCATCAAATAGTGGGAGCGGCAGCCTTACGGCATCAGCCAGCTTGACTGCGGGCTCCTCGACGGCGCAATCAGCTGCCTCTACAAACACGACACAATCAATTGCGAGTCCGATGGGCTCCAATGCGCAAGGTGGAGTGATCCGAGAGGAAAGTAGACTGAAAAAATGGAAAGAAAAGGTAGTGGAAAGATTGAAGCGATAGAAGTTCAATGCAGCATGTAGACTGTTCTCGTGTTTGAAGTATTATGCGCTTAGGGATTCTGTACTGCATGTTAACAACTGTGATGGGACGTCTCGTCCGCTATACTTACACGATAATGAAAGTGCAGCGCAAGTATCTCATGTGCCTGTCGAAATCTACGTGCTTGCGCATAGCTAGATTAGAGGTCTTTAGTAGATATATGAATTGCCATACCCTACACACGCATTGAAGCGGACGACGCGGTTACGAGAAAGGGGTGACATTACGGCATCAAGTGTGCAATCGATAACGGACCTCTTCCGGCGCACGCCTCGTAGCTTCCCAAACTCACAAGCCCGGCAAGTGAAGTTTACCCCGCTTCGTGACGACTTCAGGTCACGTTCTTGAGTGCTTTCTTCGAACTACCTTCTCCCCTCCAAGAAACGTTCTGACCTTGGTATGCAAGTCGGCGCTCAACTGCCGTTTCAGCTCCACTCGCGACGCGACCGAAGACCTTGGGCCCAGACTAGCAACACCAGCCGACCATCGTGTGAATTACCAATCGCGGCTAGGCCGCCTCAAACTCGAGTCCAGCATCTCGGGCAACCAAGCAGCTCGCGATTTATCGATTTTCGAGTGGTGAAACACCAAACACCATGGCCCGTCAGTCACGCCGAGGCAGCACACTGCCGACGATCGCTGACCCGAAACAGACACATCCTTCCCTTCTGATCTGCCAGTACCCCAGGATGACGGAGCTTGCTCGCACTTGGCAGGATTAGAATTGCCCGCAGTCGCGCTGCGCGATACCTCAGGACAGTTGGTTGATGTGGCGAAGCTCACGGGTTTGACGATTCTCTTCTGCTACCCGCGCACTGGCGCGCCAGGCGAAACCATCACAGACGATTGGAACGTGATTCCTGGAGCGCGAGGCTGTACACCTCAGGCATGCGGCTTCCGAGACGAGCTTGCCGAGCTCCGTAAGCTCGGCGTGAAGAACGTTTTCGGCCTGTCCACTCAGGAGAGTCCCTATCAGGCAGAGGCTAAGGACAGGCTGCACCTTTCCTACGAGCTACTTTCGGACGCAGACCTGGCTTTCGCAAAGGCGCTGAGTCTGCCAACTTTTGAGTGGCAAGAGAAAACACTAGTAAAAAGGCTTGCGCTTGCCATCGAGGATGCAAAGATCATCCATGTCTGGTATCCCGTTTTCCCACCAGATTCCAACGCGAAGGAGGTGGTGAAGTGGCTGGCGTCCAAAAAATAGTACATGCAAGGTACCGGTTTGCTCATTTGAAACGGACTGGGATCTGTTCAGGGACCGATTTGGGGTGGGCATGACTCGGAGAACGATGACCGTTTACGGACACGAATGCAGGAGTGACAATCTCAATGACAGTGACTGTCGCATGTCCGTTGACGGTGGATGCTGTCAATTGCGCAAATTCAGCACTGTCCTCCCCATCTCACCTCCTAATGTATTTGATTGCTTCTTGCCATGTGGCGCGGCTGTCATCACGCTAGCGCGACTATTGCTTTTGGCGAAGGTTTGGCGCGGTGCGACGTTGGCTCACGCGCTAGCTGTCCTCAAACAATCACCGTCCGAGCGGATCGCCCTAAGATCGTCAATAAACTTTAGGCTTTACCGCGGTATACAAGATGGGGTGAACTCCCTCGCGTCGTATCGCGGTTTGGTCGCGAGGGTTCAAGCTGCCGGGGCTCTTCGTCCACCCACCGCGTTCACATTCATACCGTCCAAGGATATCCCACATTCGCTAACAAAACATACCGCGCCGCATTATATCACGAGCATCTTCAGCTTTCTACCGACCCACGCTTACCACGCCACATCAAATCGTCCCAAGGGCTTACTGTTTTCTCTATTCGTTCTATCTTTTGTCACGGTTGCTACGTTCACTCCCAGCTTGGTCTCTGATCGTCTTCAATCGAGAAGGCGGTGCGACGATTTCTTTTTCCGCAAGATACCCTTACTCTTATCTTTCTAATCATAATGTCTACCACCATAACCAGTATTCGACGAGCCGAAACCTCTCCTCCGACGACCCTTCGGCGAGCGACTGCGACACCTACTCTATCACTAGATGACTTTCTAAAACCGTCCAGTGTGGAGCAAAAGTTCAGTTTCATCGAGCTCGACACAGTTGCGCCTACCCCTAGTCCGACGGCAGACTCCGCGCAGCCTACAAGTGCAACCGTGTCATCTACACCCGTGCAGACATGCGTAGCGGACAGCGATTGCGCCAGCGACAAGACATGTCTGAAGGGCAATTGCACGAGCTTGATCGATTCAGCTCCACTTGGATCACCTGGGGACTCTAGCCTGGAGCCAACCTCGCGGCTAAGCACAGCAGCCGCTGTCGGAGTGGGTCTTGGTGTTGTCGCGTTCATACTCCTCTTGATAGGATTTGGCGCGTGGTTTTGGAGGAGAAGAGGAAGACTGGCAAACGACTCAATCGAGGCAGCACAATTCAGTCGCAACAGATCCGCGTCGAATGCAACAGATCAGAAGACTCTTGTGGCTTCTGTTCCTAACAGCCCGCAAAATGCCGGTTTCCATGGCCAGCATGACGGGATGCCACCTGAGTTCTTTGCTAAGGTGACTGAAGCCAACAGCATACTCAACAATACGGGTCCAGGAACGGAAAAGTTTGCGCACCGGAGGCAAGATTCAATAGACGTCGAACACCACCAGAGATCTCTTTCGACCGAAAAGGCCCTACCACTGCCACCAAGCGACATGCCACTTCCCCCTCCGCCAATTGAGGAGAAACGCTATGCTATTAACGTCAATATCAACAAGAGCATGATCTTCGACGATGTCATGTCAGTCGTGGCTCCATTGCGCGATAGCGATGCTGACAGCACGGCAACACGCGAGCGGATGCCGAGGTACCGTTTTGAAGAATATCTGCCACCAGTCGCACGAACACCCCGTCTGTCCATCAGCCACAAGACTGCGAGTCAACGAACATCTGACTATGAGATGCAACGACTGCCCCGCAGGAGCGGCTCATCGGGTACTGGATCGACGAGTGGCGACGATAATGAGGATGCCGAAACCTTGTCGCGGAAGAAGACATTGAAAAAGTTGGAAAGCAAACCACCGCAGCTACCGATGCCTGATATACCACCGCCGAGCCCAAGCCTCAGTTTCAATTCTTATGACTGGTATCAGGACATCATTGGCAATGACCAGGGGAATGTCGAGGATCCCATCTCCCGCACCCCAACACCATCGATACCCGACCGTAATCCTGCTCGAACGCCAACAAAGGCAACGTTTGGCGCTGCGCTAAGCTCAAACCCCCCAAACGTAGACACAAATTTACTACCACCGCCTCTCTCTCCCGGAAAGTCGAACTCTCCTGAGAAAGTCTCACATTTACATCCCAAAACAGCAGGACTCCCAGCTCCTCCAGCACTACCTAGCCCAACTGCGGCAAGCTTTCGTTTATCACCCACTGTATACAGTATGCCTTCGCGGCCACCCAAAGCACAGCCAATGCGCGCATCACTCCAGAGCACCAAGACTCAGAAGACACATATGTCACGCAGTTGGCTGCCGGAAGACGGCCTATATTTGCCCGAAGAAGGCACACATGATTCCTACATGACGTTCCAGAAACGACGTCTTAGCGATGATAGTCGACCTACGAGCTACTCACCGCTCTGAAAGAAACAGAATCGACTTGATTCCAAGCTTTTTAATCCTGCAAGCATGGTCTGCACGGGTCGAGGAGGACCACGCTGTACGCGCAAAGAGGAGAAGTAGTCGCAAGCTGGCAGTTATGCTAAACGCTGGCGAATGCTTCTTCAAGTACCTTGACGACAGGAACAAGCATTGGTGCTTACGGTTAAAGCGGCTTGCGGCCCGACTACCAACCAACGGAAATGGTCGCTGAGCAACTTGAACTGCTTTTGGGCTTAGTCACCACAACGCGGCAAAGCTAATATATATGTGGACGACGACCTGATGATCGAGTGTTGCTGCGTACAACATTACCTGATATTGGTAAAGCGCAGAGGCAACAAGCTCCCATCCACCACGGAAGGATAATCGGTTTGATCTCAAACCCACACATGTAATGATAGTCCCATTTGAAGAAGGAAACTAAATAACGAACCAATAAATACTTGAAACCTGATCTCTAGGCCACTAAGCTCCGCAAAGCATATGCGGAACCAAGTCGGAGGCACAAATGCCTCAACCCGGAGTGCGGGGAGATCTGCATGTGCATGCCTCAAAGGACGCGGTGGTAACCCCACAGGACCATGCTTGTCATGCGGCTACGAACGTTGAGATGCAACGCCAGAATGTTCTACTGCAGGTGCGGGCGAGTTAAGGTACTGTCGAGGTTGGTTGACGCGTATGTAGCAAGCGCGGCGGCGTGGAAAGGAAGTTGTCACAGGCATGTCTCCCAGAATGTTGTGCAAAGGCAAGCTGCAGATGGCCTGCACACATCCTCCTCCTATGATACCTGTTCCAAGACAGCTTGCCACCCCCTCCGCCAAATGTACAGTCTTCTCGATGTTTTGCTACTCTACTTGTCCTACACCATCCAACGCCACTGTCCCTTCCTAGTAAGTCACTTCCTGTAGTTGCGAGGGCAACGTCAAGCTTCGAAAGCGGGAGCCTCGAAGCTTGGAGTAGTTTACTCCGCTCTCCACTGAATGCCACTCGTTGTCAACAAGCTCCAAGGACGCCGATTCGCTGGTTGTCGGCACGACAGCGTCTAGTCGTTCCCCGTTGCCTCGCTTATGCAAGCTACCCTGTCGATGTGCTTGGTACACCGTCATCCCGCTTTTCTCAACTGCGGGGATCGCTGGAGCTTATGGGTATGAAATCACAACTGGAGAACAGGCGCGAAAAATTACGAAGTATATAGCCTGCTGTCATGTCCGCCATGGCAGCCTCGAAGTCATCCAAGCCTCGCTTTGGTAATCAATTACACGCCCAAAGCGCAATTGTTTCGATCTCAATTGAGGTCGTTCAAGCAAGATGGCTCGCACAAGCTTTTTACAAGCTTCCACATTGCTTTCGTCTTTCCTAGCGTTAACGAACGCCCAGAATTCTAACTCTGCCACACCGACATCAAGCGGCTGGAGCACAACCCTGAACGGAACGCCAACTTCGTTCCGATCCGTCTTTACCATTCCCGCATCGGCAGATGCAGGCGCGGACCTCATTCCTAACATTCAAGACCCGCAAGCAGTCAATGCGCAAGATGTATGCCCCGGTTACACAGCTGGTCAACTACAACAAAGCGACAGCGGTCTAAGCGCAATCTTGACCCTCGCGGGTAAAGCCTGCAATGCGTATGGAAACGATATTGAGGCCCTGAACCTCAAGGTCGAATATCAGAGCAAAGACCGACTAGCAGTCAACATCAGGCCTGCACACCTCGATGCGTCGAACTCGTCGCAATGGGTCATTCCCGAAAGTCTTATTCCAAGACCGGCAGTAGAAAAAGGAGGCGCAGATCTTGATCTCAAATTCGACTGGGGTAATGAGCCTTCTTTCTGGTTCAGCGTTACCAGGAAGTCCAGCGGCGATGTCATCTTCAGCACGAAGGGCAGCCACCTCGTTTACGAGAATCAATTCGTTGAATTCGTGAATACCTTGCCCGAGGACTACAATCTCTATGGACTGTAAGCTACTATCTTTGGTATGATCTATCTTTTCTAACACAGACTGTAGTGGCGAGCGCATCCACGGCCTCAAACTAAACAACAATTTCACGGCTACCATTTATGCTGCAGACGTGGGTGATCCAATTGACCGCAATCTGTATGGCTCGCATCCATTCTACCTCGAGACACGTTACTTCGAGGCAGGCGACAGCGGAAACAAGACAAAGCGATCTTTGAAGGAATCCGAGTTGCATCAACGCAAGTTCGGTTACGAAAAGGACAGCACGTCGTCGCCGTACGAATCGGCCTCCCATGGTGTTTACTACCGCAACCTTCATGGCATGGATGTTGTACTGAAGCCAACTAACTTGACCTGGAGGTCATTGGGTGGTGAGATTGATTTGTTCTTCTTCGATGGTCCAACTCAGCCCGAGGTCACCAAGCAATACCAGACCTCTGCGATCGGTCTACCAGCTATGCAGTCCTACTGGACCTTTGGCTTCCACCAGTGCCGTTGGGGCTACCGCAACTGGTCCGAGACGAGGGAAATTGTTGAAACGATGCGAGCTTTCGACATCCCTATGGAGACTATCTGGCTCGACATTGACTACATGGATCAGTACCGCGACTTCACCCTCGACCCCGTGACCTTCCCGCCCTCTGGTGTTGCAGACTTCTTTGGGTGGTTACATGGTAACAACCAGCATTTCGTCCCCATCGTCGATGCTGCAATCTACATCCCTAACCCTACGAATGCTAGCGATGCATATGACACGTATACCCGCGGCAATGAGTCTGGCGTCTTCCTCACGAACCCAGATGGTAGCCAGTACATCGGTGCCGTGTGGCCGGGATACACGGTTTTCCCCGACTGGATGTCTTCTAATGGTGTTGCATGGTGGGTCAAGGAGATGGTCGAGTGGTACAAAGAGGTTCCGTTCAGCGGCTTCTGGGTTGACATGACCGAAGTATCTTCGTTCTGCGTCGGCTCCTGCGGCACCGGAAATGTGACTTTAAACCCAGTCCACCCTCCATTCTCTCTACCTGGAGAAGTCGGTAACGTCGTCTTCGAATATCCTGAAGGCTTTAACATCACCAACGCAACTGAAGCCGCCTCTGCGTCTGCTGGTGCGTCTAGCCAGGCTGCTGCGTCAAGCAGTGCGGCAGGAAGCGCAAGCTCGACATCTACCGTCTTCCTCCGAACGACTCCTACCCCTGGTGTGAGGAACGTCAATTACCCTCCTTACGTCCTCGACAACGTACAGGGCGATCTTGCCGTGCACGCTGTCAGCCCGAATGCAACTCACGCGAACGGTATGGAGGAATACGATGTCCACAATGTCTGGGGCCATCAGATCATCAATGCTACCTACCAGGGTCTGCTCGAGGTCTTCCCTGGCAAGCGTCCCTTCATCATCGGTCGTTCGACCTTTGCCGGCTCCGGCAAGTGGGCGGGACATTGGGGAGGTGATAATGCTTCAAAGTGGGCCTACATGTTCTTCTCGATACCTCAGGCACTTTCCTTTTCGCTCTTCGGAATTCCGATGTTTGGTGTCGATACTTGCGGCTTCAATGGAAATACTGATGCTGAGTTGTGCTCACGCTGGATGCAGTAAGTAAAGCCTGTGATAAGGAAGGTTAAGTTCAGAGAACGCTGCTAATGCATGACAGGCTGTCTGCTTTCTTCCCATTCTACCGCAACCACAACGTCCTCTCCGCAATTCCACAGGAGCCATACCGCTGGGAGAGCGTGGCTTCAGCGTCTCGAAGCGCGATGCACATCCGTTACTCTCTTTTGCCGTACATGTACACTCTCTTCCACCAGGCGCACACCACTGGATCAACTGTCATGCGCGCACTCGCTTGGGAGTTTCCCAACGAGCCGCAGCTTGCTGGTGTCGACACTCAGTTCCTGCTTGGTCCCAACATCTTGGTCACTCCAGTCCTCGAGCCCCAGGTCGATACTGTCAAGGGTGTTTTCCCAGGTCTCATCGATGGCGAGTCATGGTTTGATTGGTACACCGGCGAGCGCGTCAAGGCTACGGCTGGTGTCAACACGACTATCTCCGCGCCTTTGGGTCATATTCCGGTCTACGTGCGTGGTGGCGCCGTTCTGCCTACCCAAGAGCCAGGATACACGACTACAGACTCTCGCAAGAACCCATGGGGTCTCATTGTTGCTCTCAACGATGACGGCGAAGCATCTGGCTCATTGTACGTTGATGACGGAGAATCACTCGAGCCCTCTGAGACTCTTAACATCAACTTCGCTGCGATGCAGAAGCAGCTCAAGGTAGAGGTTCAGGGCAACTACAAGGACAACAACACGCTTGGCAATGTTACTGTCCTCGGTGTGACGGGTGGCTGCGGACAGGTCAAGCTGAACGGCGCCGCTATCGACGCCAGCAAGGTCAACTATAATGAGACGTCGAGTGTTCTGAAGCTATTGGGCCTCAATGATCTGACGAGTGGAGGAGCATGGCAAGGGGCCTGGACGCTGAGCTGGGCATAAGTTTAGCGTTGTGATTGACGCCATGGATCAGGTCATATCGCACAACTCTCGATTAGCGAGCTTTAATCCTATGAACAAATATTCTTACACAAATGCAAACCACAAGAGTGTTGTTATGATCTGGAGCCTTGTTAGGATGATCGCTGTCGCACGCGTCTTCCAAGGCCGTAACCCCACAGTAATTCCCAGCACGCGTCGTGTGATGTCATACTTGTCACACTCGCAACTTTCCCGTCCCATAACCACCAACTCTTTCACAACCATGGCTGCTTCCTACTCTTTTCTAATATCATCATCCGACACGTCTCTAGACGTACTCAAAATCACATCACAATGCCGCCCAAAAAGCTAAACCGCACCACCTCACAGCAAGAAATCCCGCATGACGAGCTCGAAAAGATTGCCCAAAACACCGACTCTCCACAATCTAAGCTCCAAGAAGCAGCTGCAGCCGCTGAGTCCGCGCTCGCAGCACAGAAAACTGCATCGTCCCTCCGCGCCGCCGCCGAAGCTATCAAAGACCCCAAGAAACGCGAACAATACCTCACAGACGCATACAATAAGGAAATCGAAGCCCATGGCAACTCGAAAAAAGCACGCATCCTCACCTCGGGCGCATTCCAGGGCGGAATTGGCGGCGCGGGAATCGGCGCTGCCGTGTCGACTGGCTTGGGCACCGTGGTAGGCACGATTGTAGGCGGCGTGACGGCGATCCCGGCGACGGCGGTGGGTGGGCTGGCGGGCATGGCCACAGGCGCGGTGCATGGGCCGTGGATCAAGCTGAATAAGATTGGCAAGGAAGGGAGGGTAGGTGACGGGAAGGAGAAGGTAGAGAAGGGTCCGGAGATTGAGGGTGGGGATGGGGATATGGATGCTGAGGGGGATGATGGCGTGGTGCCGAATCCGGAGGTGTTGAGGGAGGCGGCGAGGAAGATGGGTGAGAAGGAGGGTGGAGGAAAGAAAGAGGGAGGGAACGCTGATGGTGGTGGGGAGAAGAAGCAGGCTGAGCGGAAGAAGCCTAGGAAGTTGGAGGTTAGGAGTAAGCAGGCTCAAGCTGCATGATTCCGACATGGAGTGTGTCCACTTGTATTCGACGCCGCATTCTTTCTTCAAACACATAGCGTGGGCATCTTACGGCGTTCATAGGTCAGTCAGTCAGTCAGCATCGCATAGTTTCAAAAAGCATGAATCGCAACAGACATGAACCATTTCTTTACACCCGCCTTTCTACTGCGCTCCAGCAACCTTCTTCCACCACAACGTCCCCGTGAACCCGCCACCCCGCTCACTCCCGATCCTCAGGTACGTCTCCCCACCCTCTTCCACCACAGTATAATTCCGCCTGTGATTCTGCCCTACCAACGTCGGCACATTCGCAACGTAAAGCGGGCCATGGAAGACCTGTCCATTCGTTTTATTCGCCGGAAGCTCCGTGTTCACGCGGAACGGCCCAGCATACCCAATGCTGTGTCGCCCGATTGCTGCCCATTCTGCGTCTGTCTCGTTGGGCCGGAATGGGAATGTGACGTTTGGTCGGAACTCGGGTTCCGTGGCGGTGATGGTTGCGCTCATCCAGCCTGCCGCGGTGTAGAGGAGGATGCCAATGGGCGCGGTGCCGTAGGCTTCGTCTGGGATGGGGACACCATTGAGTGCGCTGCTGGGGATTAGTGCTTGCGCTTTGGGTGAGGCCAAGGGATGTGGATACCTTGTGGTGTTGATCAGACTGTATGTGCCGGCGAGGGCTTTGATGATGTCTTGCTCTGTCGAGTTCGAAGGTGTTCCAGGTTTACTGCGTGGGAGCGCATTTGCGAGGGACGCGCATGTTAAGAGCGCTGCTGGGAGGCCCTTGAAGAACATGGTGAGGTATTTTACTTTTCCAACTCTTTCTTGTGTGCACCTTTCACGTAGATAGATCAAAGGTCCGTGGTCGCGCTGGCCGAAGTATGAGTATTCAGAACGGTATTTTTCCTATTTCTCATCATTCTGCCGCCCGGAGCCTCAACCTTATATCAAGGCAGGCCCATGTCTGTACAACCCTGTACTCATCTCCGATGCTCCCTGGCTTGAAACGGAGAAACCAAACAAATCCTCCCAAAATCGCCGTTTCGGCGTTTTCTCCGTGCTCATCCCGATCACAAGAAATGTTCAAGACTTTTGTGCTGACCTTTTCGTGCGGGGTATGCTTGGTCTTTGGGGCTCCTTCGAGGAAGGTACGCTGCTCCGGGTAAATGGTTGGCGTTATGCCAAGATGATGGGGAAACCCGTTGACGACGATCCATCATAGGGTTCGGTCGTACTTACAGTCGATGGAAACCTGGAAACCTGGAAACGGTGGTTCGATGCTCTAGCGTCAATCCATGTCAAACATTGCGGGCGTAGCTTTTGCGACGATGGCAAGGGGCTTCGGCGATGCGTGCCGGATTGATTGACCTGCCCTTTGCATCGATTCCAAGTTCATGTTGGGCTAGCGCACGTGGCTTTCGCGTGAACGGCCCGACGTCGGTCAGACCCGTTCAAGACCCTTGATTTCCGCCACCACTACAACGGCGTTCAAGCTCTGTTTGACCATAGCTTCCTTCCGAGTCCAGGTCTTCATTCGTGCAACCTTTGAAACTTGCTCGGCGCCGATACCGTGGTTCCCAGCCGCCCGACTTGGTTGCAAGACCATTATCGCTCGCCCTCATCCTCGGACAGCTCATCTTCGTCGCTTGTTACATCCTGCCACTCCTCGCCCTCATTTTCGGACAGCTCATCATCGTCGCTTGTTGCATCCTGCCACTCCTCGCTTGAGTCTTCTTTGTCCATTTCTTCCGCCTCGTCTTGAAGCCTCCTGTTGTACTTGTAATAACCATCGAAGTCCATCCCAAAACTCTGGCCGCTCGTGTCGACAAATTCGCAACCTAATACTGCAGCCCAGATCCCAGGAACGTACTCATGGACGCGTCTGCCTCTCCTTTGGAATTTCGAAGGGAGTCGTCCCAGGGTCCCCAACTTGTTTGAGGGCATTTCAAAGAACGTACGATTTGGAGTGCGATAGTCATTCTTCGACGTGGTTTCAGGTAGGCTTTCTTGTGGTCCTGGAAGTTGTGCACAAGGATCTTCCATTTTGGGACCGGTTGCTGGCAGCTGTCGTTTTGTGTATCGCAGTTCGTCGATATCAGCTTGAAACATGACGTAGCTGGCCGAGTTGAACGTGACATTGGTGTCAACACGGCGGCGCTTTCGCTTTGGGGCATCCTTTTCCTCGGTCTCGGTCTTCTCCTCATCATCGGCCAGGACATTCGATGACTCAATGAACTTGCGCTGTTCTTCGCTGGCGTGAAAACCACTAGCTAAAGGCCACTCACGCTCATCGTCGGGATACTTCGGATCATTGGAGACCTCCCAGTCTCTCCCGCGTTTCCTACCACACGTTGAGCTCACTGCCTCCAGCTTAGTGAAGGTACCCTGGGCTATCGCGCCTTCGTACAAGACCAACGCATTGGTGGCGCTATATTGCATTCGATCCTTCTTGCTGCTATGAGTAGCATTCTCATTCTCTGGCGGCTGCTCGTTCTCCCACCTCTGCTCGAGTTCCCTCAGCTCTGCGAGTTCCAAGGCCAGGTTGACTAGCCTCTTCTTAGCGTGTCGATAGCTAACATCGTTTCCGTTCCTATCCAAGAAAGAAGTCAGACCTCTTCTCCTCGATTTGCCGCCGGTAATGGTCTTTTCCATGGTTCGAACAAGGTTAGGAAATCCTCTGCTCTTCTCAAAACAGTTCTCAATACCGCCGAGATCTAGGATATGTTGCTGGACGTTCGAGACGTCCTTCATTGCATCTTTCATGCGGCAAGACGGGCATCGCAAAGGTTGATAAACTGCTCGGAGGGCCGGGTGTTCAGTGTGCGCGCAAAACCGCTTGTTCATGTTTGAGATTTTTCTCTCGGGCTCTTGTGCGGAAGCAACGATGGACCTCTCAAAGCTATTCAATCTGCGTTTCTTACTGTCACGGAAAATGTCATCATTTCCGTCAATGACTGTGAGCTGCGGAAATGGTCGCTCGGGCGTTGTGGACCGCAGGATCACTCTGACTTTCTTCTTTTTGCACAGCCTAATGGGCTGCGGTTTTCCATCGGAGCTTCCATCCTCACATCCTTCAATCTCTTGCGCTATGTCTCCGGCCTTCCTCTTGCGGGACTCGGGAGTATTCTGAGATGTGGGCGCCGCGTATCCATTGGCAGATGCGGGCTTGTCGTCTTCTTGTAGGCCTATCGCGTCGCATCCCGCTCTTCTTGCGCTCTCGAACTCCGTCGAGAATAGCGATGCGGGAGACGACTCGGAGGGTAAGTCTTTTGACGCTATGCTCGGTGTGCTTTGAGCGGTGGCCATTGTGTGAAGACGCAATGATTTTAGTAGTGTAGTTGAGAGTCGGAAGTTAAGGGCAGAAATGCTTGGTGTGAGAGGAATGAACAAGGTCAAACACGCAAATATTGGTTATTCACAAGTGTGGCAGCACGATAGCAAAAGTGAAAGCGGCCATAATAGTCCGTTTTCACCTCCAGTGGTTGAGGACCCTGACCAGACCATCGCATTTTGGTACAACATAGTACGCTGCTTTATTTAGAGTACCATGGTTCGCTTTTGGCACCAATTTCGCATTGCTTAATGTGCTCCAAATTTTTGAAGTGTTTTATGTAATTCCTATGCTGGTGCGGGGTGGTGGACTGCACTAGAAGTTGATAATGTCCAACCATTGCCCTTGACGCTAAACATTCCCCAGAGGCTGTACGGTGCGCAATGGCACCCAATATGTACGCTGCGATACTTGAGTGATACGGTTTCTCATGTCAATACCCAGGATCGCCATCTCCAAACTCGTCCAAGAAGAATGAAGTCGCTGTGTCTTTCCACATCCGCATGTTTGCGAATCGCCTTACACCGCTGTCTAAAAACGTCCACGAAACCTTTTCACCTCCTCCATCAATGTTATGTGTTCTTCTGACTGGTATTTATAGCTCTTGTGCAGCCTCCCAGTCATCCATCTCTTCTGCTTCCTTGTGCAACATTTCGACATACAAATCCCACTCATCAAGAGACTTGAGCGCCGTACCGCTAGTATTGACTATGACGCTTCCTTCTGACGCTCTGTGCTCACAAGTCTCGGGCTTGTAATGCTTCTTATCGACCCGGCGATAGCGTGGCCTAGGACGATATGGACGATCTTCAGGCGTGATGGGAGAGAACGAAAAGGGTAGCCACGGCTTCGTACCAATTTGCGAGTGCGATGCTATACTGTTGTTGGGCGCGGCGTTCCGTAGAATTCCTGGCACTGCGGAGGGCTTGTGGTGAGCGGTGATCTTGGGCTTGGTAGCCTGCATCTTGCGGATGTCGTCTACGTCTCGCATGATGCACACTTCAGTTTCGCTCGCGAATGAGACCTTGGCGTTTCTATTGCGGCGAGGGCGCTTTGGCGGTAATTGATCCAACCATGCGTCGAACGAGGGATAATCAGTGATCCTGGGTACCTTAGATTTCGCGACGAACAGAGCCTGTGCGAAGCTCTTTTGGTTATAGGTCTGCACATAAAAGTCGCCGTCGTTGTCGTCAGGATAGTCGGGGTCAGTGGCAATCTCATGCTCTCGCCCACGCCTTCGCGCATATCCCATGTCGATACCTTCAATGCCGCTCAGTAGGCCTTCCGACGTCGCTGACCGGTACTCCTTCATCGCGACCCGAGCACTGTAGATATACCAGTCCTCGGTGCTGGTAGCGGCCTTGCCCTTCGCCCACTCTTGTTCAATCTTCATGAGTTCTTGGAAATGTGGCAGCAGATTGTGGAGGCGCTTCTTCGAATGCCTGTGGCTCATGTCATGACCGAACTCATTCGTCATGCAATCTTTCTTTTGCCTCTTTAGACTACCCTGTGTAGCCATTTGGTGAAGCTTGACCTCTTCTTGCTGCTCGTCCAGCGACTTGATCGGGTCTCGGCAGCTTTCGCGCCATTGCCTCATTCCGCCCTTATCTAGAATGGCGGCCTGAACAAGGCCGGTAAGATTTCGTAGAGTGTATACCATAAGACACATTGGGCAGAGTGGGACGTTGTAGCGGTCTGCATATGCGGGATGTCGAGGGTGATCGCAGCTCAGCGTCGTGATGTCAGGCCATTGGTCGAGCGCATTCTCAACCACGGGTCCACAGAGCGGTAGTGGAGGATCACACGAATGCTCAATATGAGATACACCATCCGAGGGAGTATCTAGGTTGGGGTTCGTCGTAGTAGTTGTCGCTAAGTCGGCATCGAGAGTTGGCGGGGACTTGGGAGGTGTGAGCAAGCCGATGCTGTTGACTTGAGGAGTCTCTTCCTTTGTTGTATGCTGTACGAAGGGCCCCTTCGGTTCTTCGCGACAACCCAAGACCGCTTGGCTGTCGAATTCGTCCGTCCTGGCTTTCTTTCGAGGTTGCAGATTGGGTCCGCAGTATTCATCTCCTACACCTTTGCGCCCCCGCTTCAAAGGGCGAACGGTCTGGGCTGACCGGTCCTGGACTGGCATTGGCGCTGCTCCATGGCCTAGAACTTGACTATATCCGGAAGGGTTGTGTAGAGATGACAGAGTGGAGAATGTGGGCACGGTATTGGTGGAAGCAGGGGCTTGAGTTGAAGCTGCGGGCGCTCTCGAAGAGATGGAAGTGACCGCCGACATCTTGAATTGGGAAGTATGAATCGTTGCAGAGTGATCTGAGTATCTTGTAAAGCAGGTGGGTATCTGTGGTTGCAGCAGTTGCAGGTAGGGCGGGTGTCAAGAGTAGAGGTGAGTGAGACAATTGAGATCGTGTGGGAATCGAATCGGGCACAATAGAACGCGCAAAAGTCGGCTGAACAGTGCAACAACCCATGACGTAGTTCACACGGTGGTCGAACCAGAACATTGCGGTGCAGGTGAAAGAGAATACATTTGGCATTCCGAAGATAATCGTTGCCGTCCAAGGTCTACCATTATGCGTCTACACACACTCCCAGCTTCCTACGACATTTGGATCACCCTTGCCCTTGTATTGATTGCGCTTGGGATACTTGCAGTGTGCGCGCTGGTAGGCCACACCCAAAGACTGTGTGTTGTTCACCCACCTTGTGCCGGTGATAGTTTCGGGCGCCTTCTTGTTCTCCACCCAGTCTACGAGAGCGAACAATATGTTTTCGGACGGTTTGTAGCTGTTGACTTCGCCAGTCCCTTGACCGACTGCATGTGCACCATCACCTCCGGCGCAGTGAGCAGTTCCAGAGACGCGGAAAAATCGATAGAACTCGTCAAGCTGTTTAGGTGAGAGCTTCATAGTTGCGCTGACGTGCTCGTAGTATCGTGGCGAGTTCTCGCTCGTGATAATCTGGTCCTGGCTACCATGCCAATGCAGGATCTTTGCGCCACGCTTCTTTACACCACTGAGGTCACCCTTGAAAGTCGCGATATTGAAGGGGTTCAGGCGATAGCCGTATTCGTAATCTTTCACGCTTTGCTTGGTGGGATCCCATGACGGGTCATTGTAGATGGCGTAGCGGTACCAGTCGGTTGTGTACGAAAATGGCACGCCGTTCAGAGTTATGGCAGCAGAAGATACCTCGGCACCAGGCTGAAGACGGGAATAGAGCACTCCACCGGTACTGTTGAGAAGCGGCTCAAAGACAGCCTTGACCGTCTTCACTTGTGTGGGTGTCAGGCACGAAGTCGAGTTGGTGGTACCATCTGGGCACGTGAGCCCCGAGGGGTCGTATTTACAGAGCAGGGTATCCTCAATGATGCCGTCAACGTAGCCGTCAAGAGCGTCGCATTGTTTTAGAACATCCGCGTGAACTGTGAGCCATTGAGCTCGCGTCACGAAAGTAGAAGAATTTGGAGGTCCGGTGATGCCATAGAAGTGGCCGCTCCAACTGTTGAGGTTGTTGAAATCAACGGCAGGGGCGCCGGCGACGATACCGTCAAAGGCTTCTGGGAAATCTTGCGCAAGCTTAAAGCCTTGCCGTCCGCCCGTTGAGCAACCAAAGTAGTACGCTTTCTTATGTGTCTTGCCATAAAAGGCTTTGCTGATCTTCTTTCCTACTTCAGCACCGGTGTGGAGCCTGTATACAGTCAGACTATTGGTCATGAGAAGTTGCAATGGACGTATACATACGCGCGGTACGCAAAGTCCTCCAGAACACCAGGGCTGTTCAGGAATGGCCGGCCGCTGGTCCCATCGTGACCATTGTTGGTTCCGACAGCAGAGAATCCGAGAGCAGACGTATATGCCAAATCCTGGTACTTGATGCAGCCGTTCAGACCGCCGTTGCCGCCAGAGAGGAACCGTCCAGTCCAGTTTGACGGCAGCCATGCCTCCATGCTGAATCCTGAGCTATTGGACGTCGAAACCGAGAGTGCAATTCGACAGATGTCCGCCGTCACGGGGATGAAAGACTGGGCGCACGAGGGATCGTTTTGGGTCAGTGTGAGATTCGTTCCCGCTGCGACGAATTGTGAGAATTTAACAGTGCCCTGTTCAATAGAAAGTTTGGATGCGATGGCAGCACATTTTGATTCGAAGTCGCCACTGGCTGGCTTTGCTGTTGTTGGTGTCGCAGAGATGGCTGATGCATTGAGCACAAATGCCCAGAAAGATTGTTCGAACTTCATCTTGACTGAGGATGAGGACAGGAAGACTCGTTGCCGTGTCTTCAGCACCCGGGTTTGGTCTGCATCTTGTAGTTGCTCGAGCACCGGTGTCCCACCTACATCGGTCGTAGCGTATCATGTGATCGGGAAAGCATTCATACCCTGGTGTTAATGCTTGTTATGTTTATGGTCTAGGGTTCATTTCTCCACATCGCCGCCGCGCGTTTACGTGCTGGGGGTCGCCGTGCAGAAGCGTGGCGTAGAAGCTTGCAGTTCGCTTCAGTTCCCCAGAAACGCAACGAACGACCGAGGCTGGAGACGGCACCGGCACGTGGCTGCGCTGGAAACATGGTTCGAGGCTTTTTGGCGGTGTTTATCCAGCTTCCAATGCGGTGCAGCTTCCCCGGTCGACGGAGATGCTCCAAGCCCCTTGTGACGAATTCAAAGTTCCGAAAATTCCGAAAATTCCGACAGCATCTACTTGCCGACGATCGATTGGGCTAGCGGGCGGGGCAACCGAAGATGTGCCTCTGAGAAGTCAAGGTCGCCGCTCCTAGCTCGATCCCCGCAATTTCTCCGCATTGAAACAAGTTCGGAAATTGAGGGCATGGGTGGCCGGAGATCTTGCTTCAAGTTCATTGTCATTCATCGTACCTGAGCCGGCTGACCGTCCAAATGTGCTGTTTCAATTCGGTCTCCACACGTGATGTAAAGTCGAACGCTGACGTGGACGAGGCAATATCACACCATCAACTTTCTTGATGTGCGTTGCCGATGATAGAATCGCTAGTTCCTTCATGTGAGCTACGGATGTGAAGATCACTAGAGCCTTGATTTGAGTTACTAAATTTCCGCAGACTCGTCGGTTGTACCGCCAAATAATGAGCGACAATCTCAATTACAGAGCCTAGTAAAACACACCGCACAGAGAATATTATAAAGTTAAGAGCTATCACGAATGAGAGTAGTGTGGTATGCGAGACTGATATCAAGTCCCGCGCCTTACTACGCTCGCCTTTCAAAGTCCTTGAACAGGTCCCTATACTCCTCACCCTCTTTTTCGTTCTGCACCGTACTCTTCCCTCGGTGAACCATGTCAACCATTCTGCCCTGGAAACTTGCCACAATGCCACTGCCAGGGCCTGCCTTATCCAAAAACGCTTTTTCGTCCGGCTCAATCACCTCAATGTAGTATCGATCCTGGAATGCATCGGTGAATTGTTTCAATGAAGGAACAAGAAACATAGCAATGCCATCGAATGCGATAGGTGTGGTCGGTAGGTCGCCAGTGCTGACGGCGTTCGGCGCGGAAGCGGATGCTACGATAGGGACCATGGAGCCGGTAACATGAATCTACAGTTCATATTGTCAGCATGTTTCGCAAAGATTATAATTGAGCCATTAGTATACCTGCTGGTAGCGTCTCACGCCATGCTTCTCAGCCCATGGAACCACCTTGGGTGCGTGAACGTTCTCCCAATGCGTATAAAACTGTTCCTGGGTGAGGTCCCGTCTGCGGCGAATGTACGTCACTATCTGTATGCAGTCTCTTTCGGCAGCGTCAGTCATATTGAATCGGACAAAGTTGGCTTAGAGTGGGTCGATGGATGAACCGGGAACGATGGCTTTGAATGTCTCAGGACCGGACTGTATGGGGGCATATAATTCTCAAATTCTAGGAAGACGCCACACACTCCTTCCAGGGGGTCTGTCTGACTGCGAAGCAGGTGCTGGAAGCTGCGGAAGGGTAATCACGGTCATCATAAGATCACGGACATTGCGGGCTAAAGGCCATAAGACCGATTAGGATCTAAAAGTCGTGGCGATTCCCTAAATGGAGCTGGTTGCCTGTTGCACACATTCGCAGTCTCGCAGCGCGGAAAAAGTCATCCGCTGGTGAACGTCGCAAAGAGCTTGTTGCTTGGAGGAGCGCGAACATCAAGCTGGGTGCACAGACCGCGCTCGAACATCCTGCGCATCGTCTCCACCGGGCTCCATGGATCCGTACCTGCCTTCAGTCTCGTCCAACAGCGACGTCAGCGCGCTCTAACGCCCACAGCGATCCTAATAACACTATGGGACCTTGCGGTGACCTATCGGGAGAGTTACCGGGTGAGACGCTTTGAGCGATGCCCCCTTAAGTATGTCAGCGAGTCAGGGACAGTATGACAGCCATCTAGCTGTTGCGCTCCTCACGCAGCAGAGCCTGTGAGGCTGCCTGTTGGTGCTTTGCAAAGCTTTAACATCATGGGAAGAGGAGGATGCTTCATTCATTGACCATGCACCAACAGACCAGGCTGGGAGGCACCTATGGGAACCCTCGTCTATATTGCCTGTCCATCTTGGCATGCTCACTGCGACCAGGCCTGCAGCTCGCTTCGACAATAATGTAGGCTATGCATGCTGACACAGAATTCCTTCACGAAATTTATCCTGTCTCACTTCATTTTGCATCTCAACAGCTATGAAGACCATCCTTCCCACACTCCTCATTCTTAGTTTCAACTCTGTCCAAATTGTCAATGCGAGCTCGCATCGGCATGCAGCACGACATGCCAAGATTCTCGACCCACGCGAGCTCAGCAATAAAACGACGTACGACTTTGTTATTGTAGGGGGAGGCATAGCTGGGCTCACGGTCGCGGATCGATTGACTGAGAATGCGAATGGTCTGGACCAAGCATTGATCTTTGCGACTCTAATTCTGACAAGCCATTAGCAACAGTGCTCGTGATCGAATACGGGCCTTTCGACCAGCGCGAAGATGGCGTAATGATACCCGGCGCTTACTTTCCGGTGCCTAACCTCTGGCTTCCACTAGTTAGTAGTCCGCAAGTTGCGCTTCAAGGTACCTCATATGGCGTACCGTGCGGTAGAGCGGTAGGAGGCGGGTCTGTTGTCAATGCCATGTTCTTTCATCGATCGGATGCTTCGCTCTATGATGCGTGGCACGAACTCGGCGCAACAGGATGGACTTGGAAGGATTTACTACCATACTTCAAGAAGAGCGAGACTTTCAATCCACCGAACGCAGAATATGCCGTTAGCCATAACATAACCTGGGATGAAGCAGTCAGAGGGTTCAATGGGCCGGTTCAAACAAGCTACGCACCGTACGACTATCCTGGAAGTGCAGCTTTCTATAACGGAGCGCTTATTCTTGGGATACAACCTTCGAAAGACCCCAACGATGGAGACGCCACTGGTATCTTCCGTCTGCAACGTTCAGTGAATCCCACCACCCAAACGAGATCTTCAGCTCGTGTTAATAGACACGATCGCATCGCAGCAAGACCAAATTATCACATACTTCCCAACACCGCAGTTTCGAGAGTGCTCTTCAATAGACTTACAGCCACTGGTGTTGAGTACCTGAGCACCACTAATGGAACCGTGGGTGTTGCAAGGGCAAGAAAAGAGGTCATACTGGCAGCTGGGAGCGTTCACACCCCTCAAATATTGCAGCTATCGGGCATCGGAACTGGATTCCATCTTGCCGCTCAAGGTATCAAGGTCGTTTCTGATCTTCCGGGAGTAGGCCAGAACTTGCAGGATCATCTGGTGCTGAAGGTGGCATACAACTGTTGGTGAAATGATCCATTATACCTCAGTTCTGGTCACTAACCATACAAACAGACACATCCAATGTATTCCCGAACGGAGGCTCACTTCAAAACAACGCTACCTATCGTGCTGAGCAACGCGCGCTATATGATGACGGCCAACCGAGTGCATTTGACCTGACAGCCACGACCGGCAATCTGATGATCCAGTTACCACTTTCCAATTGGACTGTCAATTCAAGCTCTATCATTGCGCAAGCCAAGCGCTTCGATCCCGCCGTAATGCTGGGAAATGATTCAAACAGTAGCGTCCTTCGCGGTTTTGAGAAACAACGTACAGCCATTATCAACAGCATCGATACCTCGGCAGTAGGTGGCCTTTCCTGGAATACTGGACCGGAGACCAGCATCTACATGACTCGACCGTTCAGCCGCGGATCAATCAAGATCAACTCGACCAACATTTTGGACGCGCCGCTCATCGACTACGGCGCTCTTTTGGACCCGACTGATTTGGAGATATTGTATGCCATATATTTGAAGAATCGTGAGCTCATGGCTACTCCCGATCTTGCTGTCCTCGGACCTATCGAGACTGGTCCTGCGCCAGGTATCGATGATGAGAAGGATATCAAGGAGAGGCTCAAAAAGGCGCTTACGCCCAGTAATGCGCATCAATGCTGCACCGCGGCAATGATGAGGAGAGAAGATGGCGGGGTCGTAAATCCTCAGAACAAAGTATATGGCACGGAGAGGTTAAGTATTGTCGATGCGAGTGTGTGGCCGATTATCGTGGGAGGTGGACCGCAGGCCACTGTATATGCTGGTGCTGAGAAAGTAAGTTCCACGTATATGCCTTGAAGCCTTGAGAACGACCTCATAGAACATGCTGACCATTCCAGGCTGCGGATATTATCAAAAAACGACATGGATATCTCTAGTACTTCGATGGATATTGATAGCGACTATACAACACCGCTATGAACGGCGAACTTAGGCATTTGCCCAAACCCAAGCCCGGAGCTTACGCGTACATACAATGAGCGTTTCAATTCTAGAACTTGAGAAGGAAAAGTCTATATTCGAGCATACACGTGCGACTGCGCAACTTCAGTTCGTGCCGTAAGTAATCTGAGGCCCTCCAGGAAGCTCCGTCAGCCCTACAACATGTCAGCAAATTCTCGTCCAAATATATCCAGGGTGGTCTGGTACTCACACTCATTACTACCAACAGGCTCCTTAACTGCCTGTCCAACCCCACATTGTGTTGAAACGTCGGCAGTCTGCGTCTTGAGCGCAGAGCACACATTGCCGTAACACCGCTGATCCATAGCTTTCTGCAACGCGCCGTCTTTCCAGCCAAAGAGGTAATCACCATGTTGGCCATAACCGGTTCTGATACATCGTTAGCAACTCTTCCCGGAAGGCTGTTTCTATGCGACTTACCCGTCGCCCATCGAGTACACGAAAGGCTGCGATCCATCCTCTGGCCAAAAGTCCTTGTCGTTGAAGGGTGTCGTGTCCCACATGACTTCGTACATTAATTGTGGCATTTTGACAGGATGCGATGCCGGACATGGGCCACCGGATTCGAATGATCCGCTCGATGGGTACGCGACGTGGTCTTTGTGGTTCGGGCTGTCTAAGTCCTTGCCATTCCAGCAGCTACTTTCATCAGCATCTTTTGCACGTGAACCACAGATTGATAACATACGTAGGGAACGTAATCGTCGTCCTAATCCCACCTCCACACATCGACTTTGGCAAATCAAAAGTATCTGCGCCGGTGCATGGTGCGCCACCAAACGGGTCTTGTTGCATGTTGCTGAAGCATCTATGGCACAACTGCTTCTGCTGACCTTGTTTTTGTCGTAGACCTGGATCGCCGACGAGCATACGGAATCCTTTTGGGAATGCGGTGACGGTGGACTTGCCGTCGTATGGTGGGATGTAGTAGATCGTCACACCTTCGCGTCCAGATAGGCCCAGGTTCACCATTTGCGGCACGCGCTTAAAGGTTCCGTTACGTGCCTTCGCGTAAAGATTGGCGGTCCAATAATTACTCAGGTCTTCGCTGAAATCGCACGTTGTGCATGAAGCCTCCACAGAAGGATCGAGTTCGATGGGTGGCATGCTGGCGTTGAAGGCATTGCCCCCAACGATCTGGTGCATATGTGTTGAAGGCGCAATGCCGGGTTGAACGAGCGGATCTATACGGTCGAAGACGAGTTGCGAGCATTGAAAGCGCAGCATTGACGCGGTTGTGAATTGGCGGGCCATAAGGCCGTGGCTTGGTGCGGCGGAGACATCGCGCATTGAGAGCGCAACGCTGAGTGCGAGCGACTTCCAATACATTTTTTTTGTACTACTTCTCAGAATAGTAAAGAGAAAAGAGTGGTAGGGGTAGTCAAGAAGGAAACCGGGTCAGCAAGATATGCAGTGCTCTCTGTGTCTTTGCACCGGGGAGTAAACCATGACTATACCCAGCTCATTATCTCGACACATATCTTCTGCCCCGCAACGCTCCCCACAGATGTTGGCAACAAGAAATACATAGAGATGCTCGTATCTTATAAGGCGAATTCCCAACTGCCAGTATGAAGTCGTTGATCGCTTATATATGGTCTTGGCGACTGACCAATGATAGCGCTGCGGGAGAATTCGTATAAGTTGACTGCAGAAGAAGACTCTATCTGATGCGGCCAATGGAGAGGGTCAAGCGCAACGTACCCTTGAAGTTGCGGAGGTACAATGTAATTGTATCAATGGCGTTGTTGAAAGTCGTGCCGTGCGCGAGGAAAGGGATTGAATATAGATCACTGTCTGAATCGTTCCTTGGGAGTGTCACCCCGCGACTTTGAGGAATTGGAATCTCAGGGACAATGCACTCTATTATCGACTCACTTCGATTTCCAAATCAACACTTGGTGAGGATGAGAGCCACCCAAGTTCTAGAATGAGGTCTCACAGCTACGACCTTGAGGTGGAATCTCGTCCTGCCTGGTTGGCTTCAGATTCTGTCGAACCATCCAGATTAAAGCCTCGAGAGATATGCAGCGCAATTCAATGGTTTTAGTTGCCTCCCGTTGGATTGGTGACCAAATACTTCAATTCACCAATACCATCACTCAGTCAGCTTGCCTTGGTGTAAGGAAATCTCTGGTGGAGATATCGAAGCGAAAGCTGAAGAAACGAACGACGACAGATAAATAATCCCGCACGGTGGTATGTCTACCAGCAAGCAATGAATATCAGGACCATTAGTATGATCGACCGCACCGTCCCGGAAGACATCACTTGACCCCGCGCCACGCATGCTGGCCTAGCCTCTGTTCCGGAAGGCCTGGATGATAAACGAATGATGATGATCGATGAAGCCAAGCTGCAGACGACAGATGAGGAGAGACTTTGAGCTACACCTGTTCCGAAGCACGTACGCAATTTTGGCAATGTCATTACCGAAAGTTGATGTTACAATCGATCGAACACACGGGAGTCGAAGTTTTGGGTGACAAACTTGGGCGCCAGCTTGATACTTCGTCTCAACCACGGCCCAAAGACTCGTCGACGGCAAGGCCGAGCTCGTAAACTGTAGTGCACTCTGCATCAGGCTTGTACCGATACACTGGGCTGGCGAGAAGAACCTGCGGGTCCATGTCAACTGGAAACACGTTCGAGACATTAAGGACGTGCTTGTCAGAGCGGTGGCGCGCACGAGGTCGGAACAATAGAGCCTGAAAGGGAGCGCAGGAGCTGAATTGAGGTGAGCATGTTATTTAGGTGGAGGGAAGGTGAAGCGAGCGAGCATGACGAAGCTATGATGCTCCCAAGCCAAGGCTCCCTATTCATATTTCTTGTCCAGAAACAGTCGTGGTCCTAATCTGGAAGCCATGTTCTGTCGATCATGATGCTTCTCGACTGTGCAAGTTCATTATTCGTCGCATCTTGCAAGATCGCGACCTCGATGCGAATGCCACCTTGCGGTGTGTTTTGTGAGGCAAGTGAATCGGCGGTCAAATGTTAAATGTTGTCTCGGCCTGTTAAGGTGCGTTAGTGTGTATACACCCCACTTTGACAGAAGGAACGATCGATCCGGAGAGGAACGGAAGTCACTCCGTCCATTGTCATGGGGTAAATATGCTAAGCTTTCGGAACCGCAAGAGCTATGCAAATGTTTACACCACGCTAATCTTCAATGCCGCCGAACCACTATCATCAAGCCGGTTTGGACAGCATCGGCTCAAATATCACGGCGAAATTTGTGGTTTTTACTTCAACCTCAAAATTTCCACGTACCCACTTTCCTTCTCTCACGATGTGTGGCAAACACAATGCACAAGCTTCCACCTACAGCTCTGTTGGCGCTCGTGGGCCTTCCACTCGCGGGCCTTCCACTCGCACTAGCAGCACCTTTACCTCCGGATCCAATCATCATCGAGGACAAGGATCATTATGTCTATCTGGGTGAGGTTTGTTTAAAGTATCTCAATGAAACTGTCCACTCGAATTAACATCGCTAGCACCCACTCTATCGAACTATAACCGTGGTTATGTGCATCGTATATGCTTTTCTGCTTGCGGGAGCACAAGGTGAGTCGGCCTGGATGGCATAAGGTCGAATTGTACTGATCCAAGCAAGGCTACCGGGCAGGCCGAATGGCTCATCGCAAGGCCCGCATGAGATTTGCGGACATCCTCGTCTTCATACAAGGATTTATCTGCACCGCTTTCCTGTTTGCCGTGTGCATTAACACCAGTGGACTCGGTCTATCGACAGACGCGCAGTGCCACGCCGCCATTCGTGTCTGTATTGCCATGTATGGATCAGTAAAGATGATATTGTGAGTAGAGAGCGGTATTAACATCGTTCCACTATACTGACTGGTCACACAGAACTCTATTCCTCCTGGAACGCGTTCGTATCATCCGTGCGCCTTTCGTCTCGCGCCTACGCGATCCTGTATGGGTGATCGGAGCCATCATCACAGTATGCGGATATGCCGGCATCATGAGCTACCAATCCATTGCACCTGAAGCTCAGCTCTCTCGCACGGATGGTCATTGTCGGATTGGCAGTAAGAACGGTGCTGCGATTGCAGTCATTGTTTTAGATACGGTGCTGAATCTCTCTTTGACCAGCATTTTCATCTGGCAGCTTCGACCAGCAATCAGATCACTTATTTATTGGCCGACACGACGAGCACATGGTCCAGGCGAACTGCACCAGCAGTCCTCGTGGTGGCGACCCTCCAGCAAGTCTGAGGTGAACTCAAGTTCCGGTATCAAAAGACCATCTTCCCATGGCAATCTCAGGATGATGTTACTCAGAAACGTCGTCGGCTCGATTTTGCTACTTGCCAACACGATCGCGAATAATGCGATCTATTTGAGTTGGACATTTGCACGGATGAGCCATGCGTGCCAGCTTATGTGCCTTACTGACAGTAAGTGTTACTTTCTAACCGCTAGGTTTGGCCTGGCTGACGGATGTCTAGTCGTCCTTGGGATGCTCATAACACAGTGGCTCACCATGCGATCAGCCGAAGAAGAGCTCGAGTCGGGTCGACAAACACCCGCATTGGAGTCTGCCGGATCAGGTGGAACGAGCAACCTACCCTCGCGACGACTGACAATGGAGTCTTGGAGATCGTCCACACGCTACAATGATAAAGTAGGATCCGTCAGCAACTCGAGATATGCCTTGGACGTTGATGCTGTACAGCTCAGTCCCCGCTGAATGATAGTTTCAGCTCCAAGTCTTGTCTTTCCCGTCTCACATCGCAAATGCGGTTGTGAGAAGTGCCATGTGCGCAGGATCATGCTCTGGTCTTGAACCCTCCGTAGCCAGCCGTTAGATCCCACTGATCGGTGGGCAGTACGGACGACGTTGATCGGAGATTTGTTTCGAAGAACTATACAACACAATCGCCGGCTTGAGTCGTTTCGGAAGAGACCGGAATGACACACTTGATCGTGCGTTGACCGCGAGGTCACTAGAAGGCATACCAACTGTCACCCAATGACAGATGCTCAACGAGTCTGCTGTTGGACACTAAGGTCTCCACTCCGGATGTAACCCCAACACTTGGGGGTGTTGATATCCTGGATGATTTGAAGAACAATCCAAGAGCGACCGTTGCCGCAATCGTTCATATCATGTAGTGTTGCCTGGGATAGCGACCTCTCCACAACCACACAGAGAATCCTGTACGGTTTCAGATGTTTTCTTGTCTTTAAGTACACAATAGCAGATATGCTGTAGGTGGCAGCTCGTTAATATGAATGCTTCAGCCCAGAGTCTCGGCAATAAATGCACTTGCTGTTGTAGGGCCGACACAAAGCCGTCGAAAAGGCGGTGGAGGAGTGGGAAGGGGGGTGGAGGTGGGACTAGAGCGAGGAAGGGCCGACGCGTGGTGGGACGCTATCGCGCATTGGGGAGACGCATATGCGAGGGATATACAGCAGGGAAAGCCCGGTGCGCCGTTGTGGTAGGGAGACTGAAAGCCACGATGGCGCGTAGTTGAGCTCATGGCTGTGGAAGGGTGAAGGAAAAATGTGTCTAGTCAATGATCGAGAAGGACGATCGCGAGTATCCAAGTCACAATGGCCGCTAAAGCTAGCTATCGAAATCAGTGAGATTAAGGTATGTGAGAGAGGCTAGTCGGGTTGTGGGACGAGAATGAAGTGCCAGTGCTTATCGATAAGAATTTGGTATTTTCTCTGGGACAGGACTCGCACACAATTCCTTGAGAGCGCTCAAGCAATCATGGTATGCCTTTTGTACAACTACCTGTATACAGATTACGTTGACTGACATGTATAGGCGCCAATAAAAAAGCGCACAACAGCGCGCGCAAAGTCCGCTCGTGTTGCGCGCCCGACAGCTGTTCCCGCCCCCGAGTCGCTCGACAGCCTCTTTCCTTCGTCCAAGAAGGATAAGCAGAAGATCAAACACTCATCTTTTGTATCCAAGATCGAAAAGTCCTCATCCAAGACCCAAAAGCGCCGCCGACCAAACAAAAAGCTCGTCGCAAACCTCGAGTCGCTAGCGGATGCGCTGTCCGGCCTCGAGGACACGGGAACTGGAGAAGGGCTTGAGGTTGGCCAGGCAAAGATACAGCGCAAAAGTTTGAAGAGCAGACCAGGCGCAATGAAAAGGAAGGAAAAGCTTGAGAAAATGGAGAAGGAGCGGTTCAATAAGAACCTGGCGCAGCTGGCGAGTGCTACCAAGGGAGGCGCCGTGCAAGATCGGTGGGCGGCGTTGAAGAATCACGTTCAGAGCACAATGGAGGTCAAGCTCGAATTTGCAAAGGGACCGGTAGCGACTTGAAAGGCGCAGGAACCATGAGCGACACACCACTTTGAGCTCTGGAGGACTCATGGCTTTGCAAGGCGACGGACAGAGGAAATCTAGCCGCGCGACTTGTGTGGTATCAAGACTGACCAGGGAAGTAATGCCCTGGCTGTTCGAGCATTGCATCTTGCATTGGATAAACCTCCAATAGGCGGAGCCTCGGCGCTAGACAATCTCAATTGTACCATCGGGGCGGCTTGTGTGGTTAAAAGAAGCCTTCCATAGTTGAAACATAGGCAGCGTTGCAAGTGTGGTTCAAAAGAGCCCCCAGACTGCGGCTCCGTGTGGGGCCCGCTTTGACGTTGATAGAATGACAAAACAGTTCAAAACATCCAACAGCTCTGGACGTGGGCCCTGAATCGTTCTTTTGTGGAGAGTGGGAGGTTGAAAATAAGTGTGCATCGTCAATGCCGACAAACAGAAAAACGCTGTGAATGTGCTGTTCTAAATCTATTTTATAGTGAGGGCCGGTTGCCTTCACTACATTAATAGATACATATTAGCTACTGAAGTGTTGCGCGAGCGCTGCAATGCCAGATTTACGCTGGCCACTTCGTTCTTATTTCCGACCTCTGTGAGAGATCGTTCTCCCGCTTGTGCACAGTTATGACGATGGAGGTGGTGCCTGCCGATCCGGGGTTCGCGATGACGTCACAAGCTTAGACCAAGAAAACATAACGCGACCATTCTCGCACTACACTTCTTCGCGTTTCCGAAGCATCCGCGCATCTTCAATGATGAAAGAAGCATTTGTGGCAAAGGCTTAACGCATCCAAGCATGGCGGATCGCGCTTGCGTCCCACACCAGTGCCTTCGAATCACCTTTTCTGTTTGCACGCCTCTAAGCGCGCCGCGATATTCTCCACCTCACTTTGGACTTTGATTCTACGATACCCAGCCATTGCCCTTTCAAATCCCCTTCACTGCTCAGCATGCCTTTCCTTGAGCGACAGACAACCCGCATCACAGGCACCGACCACACACACGATGGCCGTCGCCATAGTGGCATCGGTAAGCACTCGACGGGCGACGTACCACATGCAAAGAAACCTCGATCCCGACCTCCGACTTCGATTCGCGATCACCTGCCATTTGTGGCGCGCTCGCTACCTCCGTCATCGGGACCATACTCTGTAGGCTCCATGGAGATTGAAGTCCCCGTGGAGAATCCACACACCATCTCACATATAACGCGCAACGGACGACATCTCTTACAGCTTGAAACGGTGCTCTTTACGCTGTACTATCCTGCAGCGTTTGGTAGTGGCGCAGGGAAAGCCCCAGGTGGACGCAAGAATTGGAGCCGTGAAACATGGGTGCCACGACCGAGGATAGAGACGGCGAAGGGGTATGCGAAATTTGCTGGCCTGCCTGATTGGGCCGGGGTAGGGTTCGCTGGAGCAACGACGATGCTCACCAAGCTCCGTGCCTATCGGAACAGTCCACCCGCTTCGCATTGGCCGCCCGAAGGCAATTCGAAGAACCGCGGCTACAAAGTGAAAAATCAGCAGGGGACTCCTCCCGAGGGAGTCCAAGGAGAACCAGTCTTTCCTCTGCTCATGTTCAGTCATGGACTGGGTGGTTCAAGGAGTGCATACAGCAGTTTGTGTTGCGAATTTGCCAGTTATGGTTTCGTCGTATGCGCTGTTGAGCACCGGGACGGAAGCGGTGCGCGCACGTTTGTTAACCACAACCAGCGAAGAAAGGCGAAGAAGGATTGGCACGGAGGGGCAAGAGCAGACGCTGCAGACTGCGACGGCGAAGCCAAGTGCGACAAGGAGAAGGAAAAGTGGGAGGCCCTCGACCACACAGACGACGAAGTGAAGCAAGGTTACCACAAGATTGTATGTTTGAAATCGAGCGAAGTATCGCGATGAGCTCGAGCTGATAAGCGTAGGACTATATTTTCCCAAAAGATAACCCGAAAGACACTTCTCCCAATAATGAGCGCGGTGTGGACCGAGAACTTCGGAATGCCCAAATCGAATTGCGGCTGTGTGAGCTCGAGGAGGCATATCGCGTGTTGAAGGTTATCTGCGCAGGGGACGGCGAAAAAATAGCACGGCAGAACCTCCGAGGTGAAGGCTATGTTGGCGGCAGTTCTCGAGGACTGGAAGGAGTTAACTGGTCGCTCTGGCAAAATCGTTTTCACGTCGACAAGATGACCATGGCAGGGCATTCCTTCGGTGCTGCGACTGTGGTTGAGGTGCTCAGACATACCGACCGTTTTCAGAACGTTCAGGCAGGTATCATTTACGACATCTGGGGGTAAGTGCGATTCGCCAGGATTGACTGGATCGAGTCTCGGTGTGCTTGCTGACTTTGACAACAGCGCTCCAATTAAACCACCAGCAGAAGACCCGAAGCATAGGATCCATCTGCCTCTTCTGGGTATCAACTCGGAAGCTTTCATGTACTGGCAATCAAACTTTGATGCCGTACAATCTTTGATGGTAGAAGCGAGCGAACACGGTTCGCCTGCATATCTTCTCACCGTCCGTGGCTCAGTGCATATTTCGCAGTCTGACTTTTCGGTTCTGTATCGACACATAACATCTTTCTTCTTGAAGGCGACGGTCCATCCGTACCGTGCCATCGACCTCAACATCTCGTGAGTGCATGTCTGTGTCTGTCTCTACTATTGCAAACTAACTGTGCTGTTGCAGTGCGAGTCTGGAGTTCTTGCGCCTTGTGACTCCTTCTACTAGCAGTGGAAAGACTATCATCGATCGCTGTATGACGAACGAGGCAATCCTGCAGACTGAATTATTGGAGGAACTTCCTGATGAACATCGGCCAGACGACGAGTGGATCGCGGCCAGGTTGCGGGTCGATCATGAGTTCAAGAAGCGAGTTGGGGCAGGATTGCAGCGCAAATTGAAGCGCAATTTCCATGGTGGTATGGGCACAGGGTATACGACCTCAGATGAGGTTTGGAGCCACTTCAAGCCTACTGAGCAGCAGCTCGAGAACTGGATACAGCAGGAAGGGCGAGGAGAAGCTCGAATCGATGAACATGCCGCAATGAGAGGGGATGATCCAGATACCGCAAGCGGCGATTCGAGCTCAAGGAGCAATAACGAAGACGGTGAAACCACATCGCTTAGCGATGCTGATCAAGAACCACGGTGTGATGACAGCAAGGTCTGCACGGCTTTACGGGGCGATGGAAACGTTCGACGAGAGCATCAAGAAGCCTCGTCAACGGCGTTAGATGCTGAAAGCCAGGACAGCGTTGTGAGGGATGGCCCCATTTATGCGTCGGCCGTTACAGCGGGCGATGCATCGAACGATGCGCCACGAAACACTTGGCTCGGCATGATCCCGTCGCTTAGAGAGGGCCCACAACAGAACTAAGGCGGGGTCCAGGGTCCAGGGCTAGATCACCCAGTCGTTGGTGGGACTGTGGGCCCTGATCGCTGGCCCGAATAGGCATTTTGAACTTCATCTATGGCTTGTACATGTATAGATAGTGCGTAGTCATCGTAAAGCTGCGTGCGTGTGTGGGTCCAGCCCTATTATGAAGTTCGAAAGACGCACGTCAGCACAGCAATCTCGGCATCCCGATCTCGATGTCGGCATGACCACTTGGCGATGCTGCTCACGTGACGTCCAGAAAGGGGAACCGAGGATGCGTTTTTGTGTTTAGTGATCATTAGACTTTTCCCCCACCGCCGGCGCAATTTCGTCCCTTGAGCCTCCGTGTTACGCACGATGGACTTGCGGTAAACGTAGATGAGATCTTCCCTGCGACAGCATCAACATCTCGGGGAAGTCTCAAAGTGTCTGAATCAGCGACACAAAGCGTGATGGTATGACGCAAGCAATCGGCACACCTGCGGCGAAGCTTCCTCGAAACAGCATCACGTTGGTGTAGCTTCTGTAGCTTGGTAAGCTGCAGGCTTGCCGTAGCATTCGAATCCTTGCACGCATCGTGCTGGGCGGCCGCTACGCGACTTTCGGAACTATCTTGGTTTGGGACGCTTTTCGCAATTCAGCGAGCTGGGCCGTTTGGGCTTATATGTGGCCGTGGGTGCGTCACATCCTTGGCCTCAGGTCAGGTCCTGCTTCCTACAATTACAACACATTCCAGCAAACGATAAGATCAACTACTCAAAGTTTGAGGATTACTTATTCATCGGCTGCCTGATAGACTCAAGTCGCTTAGGTCGGGACGTGCAGTAAACACGACTCCGCTGCTTCCGCGCTAACGAAGTCCACTTGCCTTCTGGGGCACACTCAACTCCAGCTCCTTCCTACCCAGTAGGCGAGCAAGATGAGCTCTGACTCCGAGGGACACACATCGGCGAGGAAGCGCTCGAGGTCGAGCGAGGATGGCATTGGTGGTGCAAAGGAGGGCAAGAAAGCGCGGGGACGACCGAGGGTCGATACGCAGGATGCGACGGCTGCGGATGTAAGTGCTTTTGACTATCTCTAAACACACTCCAGTTAGCACCAGTATATCTTACTAGCGAGACCTTCTCTGAGCTGCTCAAGCTCTGAACGCTCTCGTATTTCCAGCTAACACTACTCTAGAGGCGACGAACGCAAATCCGCCTTGCGCAACGAGCATATCGACAGAGAAAGGAGTCAACCATTGTGTCTTTAAAGCAAGAAAGCACGCAACTTCACTCGATCATCGAGCAAATGAATAAGACTTTCTTGCGATTCAAAGACTCGGTACAAAAGTCCGGCCTGCTACAGTTGAACCCCACGCTGGCACGAGAACTCAAGTCTGCGACAGACACCTTCTCATCTCTGTCCAAGACGTCCAGTGAGATGGTTGAGGCTGGTGACGAAGACCATGCAGACAGCACCGAGGCAGTGGCTGGGAATCGAACAGCTCAAGGACCTACTAAGGCTGCAACGTAAGTCTCCTTCCTTTTTGACGACTTACAATCCTGGCCGTCGTGTCTATTCGTATGATGAGGTAGAGCTTTCGCCAGTGCAGCATACTGACTGAGCTCGTAGACCAGTGCGTCCCACGGTAGAGGTGGGATGGGGTTACTCTGCCATGCCCGATCACAGTGAACATGAACACACTAGCAGTGCGCAGCACGTCCAGATTCAAAGGCAGCCAGACAACTACTTCCAAAATATGAATAGTGCCTATAGTGGAAGTGGCGCTTTGGTACGGCGGCAACCCACAGTCGGTGAGCTCTTCGACCAGTCGAGGGAAAGCTCATCGCAGCACCAACCAGACACATCAAACTCGCACCAAACACACCAACTGCCATTCGGACTCGTGGATCTTCTCGACCAGCACCACAGTTCGTACAGCAACACGAACGAACATGCACACATCTACTCTGTGAACATACCTACTCCTGATGTTACACCGCCAACGAGGAGGCTTGCGACCCCGCCATTCCCAATGCCAAACTCATTGGCCAACAAGACAATCTCCCCAATTTTTACTTATAGCCACGACGAAACCACATTCGCGCGTCGCCTGACCCGTGCAGCCCTCGAAAGCGGCTTCCACCTCCTCAGCACTGCCAATGCCCGTCCTTCTGCACTTAGTTACGTCTTCAAGCTCTCTCTACCATATCTCAGCCTTGAGGAGCATCGCAGTCGGTTCAAGATGATGCTATCTCGTAGCGTCAACGAGGACCTCGATTTCTGGGAAACGCCCTTCATACACCTAGGAGGGGCAGGAACTCACTACCCACGTAAGGATGAACACGGCAACACTCTGGCGAAGAAGAACATGTGGACCATTCGGCAGATAGGGCCGCTGGAGAAGCACATGGTTAGGCTCGAAAACATAGCCGACGGGCGGTGGCAGGAGCTTGATGACATTGACCTCAGCGCTTTTGAGGGTCAGTGGTTCGACGCACACGATGTCCAGGGATATCTGGAGGAGCACTGGGGCTGCCGCCCAAATCCCAAGAGCTCGTTTGCGGAATGTATCGTTGAAGAAGATATGGAGCCGGAAGCGCCGGATGCGACTCACCTGGAACAACATGACATGAGCGGGCGAAGGGCTTCGGATGCGTCTGATACCCCAGAACTGGTACATAGCACGGCGAGCTCTTCTACGGCATCGTCGACAACTACATCCGTGAGCAACCCCGCCGACCTCTATAAGGTGCCCGACCCTCCCTTCGGACTCGATATGTCATATCAGGCACCGCAGTATTCCCATGGCGCCCACGATTTCTCGAGATTCAGTCACATCGACTTATCATTCGACCAAACGCTTGGCCTTGATCTCGCACCAGGTTTTGACTATGGTTTCCCAACTGAGAACGGCTTCGGCGAGATGAACATGGGCCTGGATCTAATGGAGAATCCACCCGAGGCGTTACCGGTAGTTAAACAAACCAGAAAGAAATCAGCTGTATTACAGCTTAATATACTGGTTGATGGTAAGTTCCATAGATTCTACCTTCCAAATCCAAAGAAAGAGGCTGACAACATTGAAGAAATTATCAAGCATGGCGTTTGCCTTGGTCGTGCACCAGGCTTCCGGAGAAAGGATGTGGACATGGCGGTGCGGAAAGCTCTCATTACGGCGTTTTGATAAGGAGTACCCTAAGGTTCACAATGCGGGTGCATGGGCTGGTGCATAGGGTGGGTTTCGGTGTAAATTCCATCTGCGATCATTATTACGCAGGCGTCGGTGGTAACTAGAGCATACATTGGGTTGATGATTGCACGAATTAGATGTATCATACGTAGCACATACTTCACGAACCAACAGTACTGAAATGGAGAAGTGTAACGAGTGGTGGCTTTGTAATGATGGTGATCACGTGCCGTTACTTTAGCGCGGCTTGCTAGCGATTGCCAGAGTCAAAGATCGCCCAAGCTGCCTGGACCAACGCCGGAACACCTACCAGCGACCCGACAACCACCAGTTGAGGGCGCCCGCAAACGTCGTACAGGACCCGCGCTCTGCAAGACCCGTCTCCGTAGCTCACGCCAGAGGCGCAACAGTCCCCTTGAGCGCGCGCACCCGTCCATCCGCCGCCTCAAGCGCTGGCGCTGCTAGCCTGGCCTTGCCGTCCATATCCACCGCCTGCACGCGAGCGACAGTCGCAAGCCGTTGCGCCGTGTCTAGCATCATTGAAGCCGTGTAGTAGATAGCTGCAGAAGCTGAGAAAGAGCCGCCATGTCGAACCAGATCGTGGTTAGTATCCCCGGGCGCGCTGCAGGCGGCGTCAGGTGAGAGCACACGCGCTGACCGCGGCATCCAGGGCGTCGTCTACGAGCAGATCATCGCAAAGGTGGTGCAAGCCTCGCAGAATGACTTTGAAGAGTTCGGCGTGGACCAGTCGACGCTGGACGAGATGAAGCAGGTATGTGATCAGTGACAGCCTGGCCGTAGCCCGGCTATTGCACTCCCTTCCGTCATCGCAGCACCGCGGAGTCACGCCAGGCACCGCAGCAGTCATTCATGTCTTTTCTTCTTCTGTCAAATGCTCTTGTGCATCATCTGCGCAGCCGTTACGACGGGGCGACGCTGCCTGGCTCGGGTGGTGGATGGGGCGGGCGAAGGCGGGGCTGAGTTGCCGGCTGGTTTCGCAGGTCGGGGGCGCCTCTGCATTTGGGTCACTTCTTATAGCCCCTGCTGGGCTGCGCAACCCCGCCAAGCCAAGCCCATTGCTACCCAACACGGCATAGCCCCGTCATGTGACGGCTGCTTCTGCCTCGACGGGTCTCAAGTGTTCGATGTACGAATGAAAAAGACTGACACTTTACTAGGGCTGGCAAGAGAAGCTGTCTGCTCTCAAGGTCGCACAGTTCCCATGGGATCCGCAGCCCGAGCCGGTGCGCCAGCCGCCGACAGTACCGTCGAATGTCAAGTCGGAGAACGACCTCACGCCTGTGTCGGCCGCTCAGGACACACTCAACTTTCCCAATGTGCCAATCAAGTCTGAGGGCGTCTATCAGCCGCCTATTTCGAACTACCCGCAGGCGCAAACCGCTAATGGAGCCCCTTACAGCTACGAGGCGACCACGAATATGGCAGCACAGCGGGCCGCTGCTCTAGTGCAGCAGCGTGTTCAGCAGAACAACAATTTTGCTACCATGCCGCCTCAAGGTCATCATCCTCAGATGCCGATGCAGGGCCAGCCTCAGATGCCCTCGCAGGGCCAACAACAGCGCATGATGCAAGCCCAGCAGCAGCAGCAGCAGCAGCAGCAACAGCAACAGCAGCGTCTGCCTCAGCAAGTGCCACAACAACGCCCTCCACCACAGGGACACCTTCAGTACTCGCAAAATGACGGAAGCGGTGATGCAATGGCGGACTGGCAAGCATTCAAAGCAGCGCGACAGGCAGCTCTCGAAGACGAAGCTGGCCGTCTTGCAGCCGACGACTTTATGCGCGCCCGTGTCGATGCCATGGCCATGCGTCAGGACAGCGGCCTCATGGTTCCCCTCGACTCGATGCCGAAAGGCAAAAAGAGGAGAGCTGCCGTTCGTGTGCTCCAGGCTGAAAACGCCGAGGCATCATTGGCTTTGCCAGGTCCAGCTCGCTTTGATGGTGATGACGACGAAGTCAAGGAGGATCCCGATGATGCGATCAATTCTGATCTTGATGATCCCGAGGACGATCTGAATGACGGCGATAACAGTGACGACGAGATGGTTGACTATATGCTGTGCACCTATGACAAGGTCCAGCGGGTCAAGAACAAGTGGAAGTGCACTCTCAAGGACGGTATCCTGACTACCAACAAAAAGGAGTAAGTCGCGCTCTTTGGCGGATCGCGAGCTCTCTGCTAACAATTTGACAGATACCTCTTCCACAAAGCCAATGGAGAGTTCGAGTGGTAGAAACGCATAATACAACGAGGTCGCACGAAACCTTTAGTCTCGAGAAGCAGCTCTCGCCATCCAGGCACGTGTTTGTTTAACCGGCGACGCAAAAATGACCAACCATGACCTTGAGTACTACTCATCACGATTACTGAGGTACACATTAAATCTCGAACGAAACGAAGAAAACGCAACCAAAAAAAAAGTAGGAAGACTTCGATAGTGAGTACGTATTTTGGATAATCAGGCGCTCGCTCTTTGCACGAGTACTAGGGAACAACAATGGAAAATGGCCAAACACTCTGACAGCGAGGGAACAAAATGCGATAGCCAAGCATGCTCGAAACATCCATCTCATCGGCTTTGAACAGGCGTCACGGAAAGCACCTGTCACTTAGTCTATACCCAGAGAGACACCAAGAGGCTTGTGCAGGAACCTTTTATTTTCCTTTATTTCCTTTTCACACTCTCCAGTGCAACCAAAATGGACCACGGCGGAGCCTCATGGAACGGCAGCTGCATATGGCGATGGCCATGGCGACGGGTAGGGCAGGACATGCCCCATTTGATAGTTATGCGCAGAAACAGCGGGTAATAGACTGCACTATATCGTCTTGGTCTCGTTGCAGATAGCTCGCAAGTCATGTCTCTTTGGTACTAGATAATGTATATCAATGCCAATATAAAACAAGCGGTGTACAATGAATAGAAACCCGAGAGTGAAGTGCATGGCAGTACTCTTGAATATTGCCTCACAAAACTCTTTCGATGCTGAGATCCTCTTCGATGATTACATAGGTCACAACATATCCCCCTCACTCCTACTCCCCTCCCCATTCGCCATCATCGTCTCATCTCCATCCCCTTCTCCCCCTTCACCCTCATCCTCGTCATCCTCCACGAGCGGAACATATCGAAAGTCGACGAAACTAACTTTTCCCTCACCACCCCCACCGCCAGCAGCATTGGCCTCGACTTCCACCATGAATTGCAAGCTCAACACGCCCTGGCTATCCACGCGTACACTAACTTTTGTGCTCACACTCATGGCCCGCGCGGCTTTTTGGATCAAGCTGAATTTATAGCTCGATTTGAGCACCTCGGTTGGATCCGAGAGCTGGAATGTTTCGAGCAAGGATATCGGGGGTTCACTTGTGTCAGGACCGGCGTTTAGATTCGGATTTGCTGGCGCTGGGGTGCGGAACGGTGAGGGTTGGGGCTGGTTATTGAATTCGACTCTGGCTGAGCCTAGGGTGCCTGACGACGCGAGTGCGAAAAAGGGCTTGCCTTTGACGATTTTGGCGTACATTGTTAGTTTCTCGGGAGAGGTGGACGAGAGCTCTGAAATGGCGTCGTGTAGCCACGATCCGCGCATGATTGTTTTGAACGCCAGGCTTTGACGATCAAAGGGGATTTCGTCGGCGTATTCGGGCTCGTAGGTGGTCAAATCGCAAGTGGTGCGGATGGAGGCTTCGGTGAGGATAATGGAAAGCGGGGCGCCGGGGGAGTCGTAGGAGATGCGGCACAGATTGTTCATGCCGAGGACGTTGTTGGAGAAGGCGGTGCTGGTGGGGTAGGGGTTGTCGCGCGCCCATGGTGGTTTTGTGGTGTTGGGGTCGGTGAGGCCGAAGATCTGGAGGGTCTCGAGGAGTGCAGGAAGGGATATTTGAAAGTTTGGGGAGGTCGGTGGGTCGGGCTCGTCGTCTTCGCTGTCGGAGATTTCGCGGTCATGCTCAGGGGCCGGGGCGTGGTAGGTGTAGGTTGTGAAGAGCGACTTGTCGAGGAAGGCGGAGGCTGCCAGTTTGTCAGTATGACATCTCGAGGGATGACACGGTAGAGGACAACATACCCTCCATGACGCTCGCCTCGTCCACTGCCAGCTTCAGGCCTATCTCGCTGATAGTGACGTGTGCCTTGTTGGAGAATGCGATGCAGCGGAGGAGCATGAACAGCTGGCGTGCCGAGCTGGACACTGCCGTGAGGACTGGAGCGTCTTCTTCGTCCATGGCTGCTATGATTGATCGTATGTGAAGTTCGCGGAAGTATGCGCAGAAGGTGTGGTGTGAGGTGTGGATAAGATTGCAGTAGATTTGGTCTTGAACTTTTTATTGCATTCCCATAACTATGCACACAGAATGCCCCGAACGCCGGACGAGAGAAAGGAACTAGACGTATACGCCGACTGCGCAGATCATGTACACTGCGCCGAAGCTGCACCTGTCAGCTTGACTTGCGTCTCGATGGAGTGCGACGGCATACCCGAATGCTATTGATGCTGGCACGCCGAGAACTGGGAGGTTGGTGAACGAGCGGTCTGTTTGGTGTGAGCGAGAGTCGAGTCGCGTGGAGAAAAGGCGCGTACTCAGGCCGAAGACGGCACCCAGGATGAGAGCTGCGCGTTGTTAGCAACACTCGACGATAGCTCTAGAGCACACTTCAACGTACACAAGAACAGCAGCACGAAGCCGACAGTGAACTGGGTATTCTTTCCGACAGCAGGATAGTACGGCGACCCCGAAGCGGCCTCCCAGACGTCTAGTAGTGGGCTCGACATGAGTATACGGCAGTCAATTGAGCGATGTTGATGGTTCACTTAGTCCTCGAAGCTGCTTTGGTGGCCTCTGGAGCGTGGCTTGGCGGTGATGGTCGGTGATTGGCCCGTGTGAAGCTCCGCGCGGAGGCGCCACTTTCCCCGACATGCAACACGTCCGTGAGCGTGAAGGTGAGAGCAGGCGCGACTCCACGCTGAGCACGAGAAGGCCGCAAACATGGCGGGCGCAACTGACGACGGTAAGTGTGTGCATTTCCTCTGCCTCTGCACGCCCCAGCATGCCATGCACATGAGGCCGCGCGCAACATGTCGCATTCGCACAAGAACCTCGACCACCTGCGCGCGACGCTGGGCTACACCACCTCCTCCCCCACCCCTCCACAGCCGGGCCCCTCCCGCCCAGCCCCGCGCCTCCGACTGCGCTTCACCAGTCCCGTGCTGTCCTCACCGGAAGTGCCGCTTCGCATGGTCAAAGCTAACCGTGAGCCCTCGCCAGTCAAGCGCAAAGCGAACGACCCTCTGACCACGGGCTCCCCCAAGCGGCCAAAGCAAGAGAGCCCCACCACCCCCGACGATGCGCCGCCAGAGCCCAAGAAGCGCATCGTGCCTTTCCCCGAGAAGCCTGCCGTCATCGAAGAGCGGAACGGCGAGATCGAGTTCCGTGTGGTCAACAACGATGGCCGGCGAGAGAGCACCATCATCTTGACGGGCTTGAAGTGCATATTCCAGAAACAGCTGCCCAAGATGCCCAAGGACTACATAGCACGTCTCGTCTATGACCGGACGCACTTGAGCATAGCAATCGTCAAGCATCCGCTCGAGGTCGTGGGGTGAGTCTTATACATCACTGACCCTGGTACGGAATACTAATGTGAATAGTGGCATCACATACCGCCCCTTTGACAAGGGCCAGTTCGCCGAGATTGTCTTCTGCGCCATCTCGTCGGACCAGCAGGTCAAGGGTTACGGCGCCCATCTCATGTCTCACCTCAAGGACTACGTCAAGGCCACCTCGCAAGTCATGCACTTCCTCACCTACGCCGACAACTACGCCATCGGGTACTTCAAGAAGCAAGGCTTCACCAAGGAGATCACACTGGAGAAGTCGCGCTGGATGGGTTACATCAAGGACTACGAGGGTGGCACAATCATGCAGTGCAGCATGGTTCCCAAGATCCGCTACCTTGAGTCTGGCCGCATGCTCCTCAAGCAGAAGGAATGCGCAAACGCAAAGATCAGGGCTGTCAGCAAGTCTTATCAGGTGCACACGCCGCCTTCGCAATGGACCAAGGGAGAGGTCAAGGCCATCGATCCGCTCACCATCCCCGCCATCAAGAACTCTGGCTGGTCCCCCGTCATGGACGAACTTGCCCGCGCGCCCCGACATGGGCCCAACTACAACGCCCTCCTGCATCTTCTCAACGACATGCAGAACAACAGCAACGCATGGCCTTTCCAGCAGCCCGTCAACAAGGACGAAGTGCTTGACTACTACGACGTCATCAAGGAGCCCATGGACCTGGCAACCATGGAGGAGAAGCACGAGAAGGATCTCTATCCGAATCCAGAGGACTTTGTGCGTGACGCGAGGCTCATCTTCGACAATTGCCGCAAATATAATAACGAAAGCACGCCATACGCCAAGGCTGCGAACAGGCTCGAGAGGTACATGTGGCAGCGGATCAAGGAGATTCCGGAGTGGTCGGTGAGTACTTTGAAAAGCGCGGTCGATATGACGAAGATTCGCTAACGACATGGTAGCATCTTGAGAGCGAGATTACTGGCAAATAAGCCGACCAAGGTTGACTGCAAAAACACATCCATGGCACAGTGTAAGATGGAGATTCTCTGTTGATATGATTAGCGGCATTGGGATGGTGTACGGCGTTTGGTGTCTCGGACAGGAAGGTCTTGTATACCCGCGTCTAGTTTCGATTTAATCTTGTTAAAGTCAAGACGACCCAACAAAGACGAGACGATACGGCGCATTTATCCATCAAAACTATAACTATCTACTTCAAACCATGACCCACAATCTCCACCCTGTCTTCACCACCCTCGCCATCCCTAGTATCCCACACGCCACCACCATCAGCACACCCGTCAGGACCATCATATACAGATACGCCCCGGTCCCCTCCCCCTTCACCTTCTCTCCCACCTGAATCAACTCTCCTCCCACCGGCGCGCCCAACAAGGACGCAAAAGCCACCACACTAAACGCAACCCCAATCTCAATCCCCGTCTTCTGCGCATCGTCATTCAAACTCGCTATCCCAGCCTGCAACAGCGAACTCACGCCGCCAGCACAAAACCCGTACGCCGTGGCCCATGGATACATACCCGTCACGCTGCTCACTGCAGGCCATGCAAGCAGCGTCGCGCCACTCAGGGCGAGTGTCAGGATGTATGTGTTCAAGGTTCCAATGTACCGGTCGGCGAGCAGTGCGGGAATGATGCGTCCGGGGATCCCCGCGGCATTGAGAATGATCAGGAGTATGAACGATTGAGGCTTGGTTACGTGTAGTGCGAGAGAGGTGTATTCCCGTGCGTAGAAGAAGGGAATCCACAGAGCCGTGAATATGGCGAACGTAGCGAGCACGTAGAGCGTATAAGCGCGGCTGCGGAAGACATGGAGGATATGGTGTCGCTGACTCGACCGCGTCACTGTCATCGCCATCTCCAGTCCAGAAGTATCCATCGCATCGTCGTCCGAACTCGAATTCGTCATCGTCATAGTCGTAACACTCTTCCCCCTCCCACCCCCATACCCACCCCTCGCAAGCCCCTGAATAACAACCGAATTCACAAACACAACACCACACATAATCCACAACGTCTTCCCCACCCCCAACCCCCCAATCGTATACCGCGCAATCCCAGCAAACACCATCCCCCCCGTACTCGCACCACACCCGCCTACCCCCAACGCAAGCATCCGCCATTTCTTCCCCCGCCACTCCACCGCCGTCATCGTGACGGCCGGACAAAACATCAACCCGTGCCCCACGCCCTGAAATACACCGTGAAATACAAAACTCATACCGAATGCCCGACTAAACCCCGCGACGGCAAGGCCGATGATTTGCAGCACGCTGCCGAGGAGGAGGGATGTGCGGTAGTAGTTTCGGGATAGGATCCAGCCTGTGGCGATGCCGAGCCCGTAGACGAAGAAGATGTGGATGGATCCGATCCAGGCGATTGTGCTTGGGGGTAAAGAGAAGGCGGACTCGTAGGAGGGTTGAAAGATGCCGAAGGATTGGATTAGGCCGAAGGAATTGAACATTACGAGGTGTGTGACTAGGACTTGGAGGTAGGCGCGGTGGGTTGGTGCGAGTGTAGTTGTAATGGTGGGAGGGGGGAGGGCGGATTCGAGGGTGGTGGGCGTGAGGATGGGATTTGGATCGTCGTTGGGTGGTTGGGGGTGGGGTGGAGTTGGAGGTATGGATGGAGGGGACGAGGGTTGAGATGAGTGTCTGGGCTCGAGAGAGGGGAGGTCGAGGACTTCTGGGCGACGGATGAGCCATGGTGGCGTTAAGGATCGATTTGAGCTTGTGGAGTGAGTAGGTGGCATTTTTGATATTGTTTTGCTTTTTCGAGAAGAAGGAGTGATGGGGAAGTATGGTGACTCAAAATTGTGGGGACGACGGAGTTATTTTAACGGAATTGCAATGGCAACAATCTTGTCTTGTTTGCATGCGGCCAGCACCTTGGTAGTAGTCTTTCATTTGAGCATGTTTGCCGGTATTTGCGCCATTGTGCGGTACTGTTGAGGCTATACCACCCCGCGTTTGAGCAAATATGCATTGAAGTGTTGGAGACCCGATGTTAGTGTACCACTGAACTTTGAATACGTATTCACCTTAACGGGCTCATGTAGCGGAACAATAGTCGAACAGTAAAGTACTAACGAATCAAGCCTGACGGACTCTCGTAGTTGTTGGGACCTTTCTGGTGCTTGACAGACTTTCAAGGATGGAAAGGCTTAGTCGTCTGAAAGTAGCTCGGCGTGTATAAAATGACGAAGTCAAATCTGCCTAACAATGAAGGCAATACAGAGAGTCTGTTGATAGCATTGAGTAGAGTTTGTCCAAATCTCAATATTTGGGCTGAAGTGTTGACGCCCTGTTCGTCGTCCAAGCGTTTGCTTCAGCACTTGTGCCCATCTGCCATGCTCCTACCCACCAGATACCTCTGCCTGAGTTGCGCCCAGGCTGTCGCGTCCTCGATTGTACTCTGCGAGCTCTCCTCAGCCACTGTGGCTTCGTATGCGAGATACCAAGAGTCAAATCCAGCAAGATGGTAAGTGTGTTCGGTTTGGAGAAGGGCCCTAGACGCCTCCGCTGTCTTTGAAATTGTTCGGTGTTGCTCGGCAGTCAGTATGCTTTCATCTATGAGCATATCTAGATGGCGTTCTGCATCTGTGGGAGACGTGAAGCGCCATGCTGGGACCACTTTGGCTGCACTCGCGTCCGTTTCAGCTGGATTCTTACGTTTCCCGAAAACTATCAACTGGTCCTTCATTCGTGAGAAAAATGACTCTAGCTTGTCGTCAATCACACCAGAGGTTGATGTCTGGGCGAGTTGCTCGGTGATAGGTAGACCCAGAGACAGGTGAAGGCATGCGGCTTCGTACTGCCCACGTACACGCTCGAGCAGCACGAAGAGGCCGCACATGATCAAAATCAGCGACAAGTTGGAGCTACTGGCCGTTGAGTCCGATTCGAGGAGTTTCTGCATGCTCTTCATCGCTCTACCATGTTGTTGCAAGAGAAAGATTTCCTGGGCATCAGGTAATTCGCCATCGCGAGCTCGATTGGCAGGGTCCAAGACCTTCCGCTTGTGTGCGGCCGAGATGGCTAGGAGCGCTTGCAAAGTCATAGGCGAGTGGATTGTGGCCTGCAAGATCAAGGGTGACCAGCAGTGAGCGGTGAAGATTCGAGGCGTGTGAACGGACGTCCCGTGTATGAACCACTCCAGGTATTCCTGTTCTTCAGTCGTGATTTTTGGGCCTTGCCTGAGTGAAACTTGCGTGCTCGGCACCAATGGCATCGGTATCTTAGCCTGAGTCGGTGCTGCGCTCGGCCATGTTCGTTGTGCTTCTGTTATCTGGCTTGACTTGTTGTTGTGAATTGCTCCACCACCGCCCCAGATGCCGTAGCCATCGCAAATACGGTCAATGGAGATGCATCGATAACATGCCGGAAATCCTTCGTCACATCTTACTCGTCGGACTCTGCGTTTTGTGAGCTCGAAGCCCGACAGTAAGATATTGAACCACTTACTTGCATGTTCGACAACCTGTTTTGACCTTGCGATGCGCTTTCCTCGAAACTCGTGTTTTACTAACGGCTATGTCCGGATCCATTCTAACATATCACAGATCTAGGAGAAGGAGGTGCGCGCGTGCAGGAATGATCTCTCATGACAAACCGTCGTCGAGCTGAATGTAAGCGCTATGCCACATTCTGCTGGTCATCGACTTTGATCAAGCTGCACTGCACGTCAGGCGTATTTTGACGCTCAAGAAGCTGCATAAGTTGGACGCCCATAAGGTGTATTTGTAAGCTACATTTTCGAGTGTGCGCCTCGGTTCCAAGAAACGTAGCTTCTTCTAAGATATTCTCTAAAGTCTCTCCAAATCTGCGGTAGCATTGATTCCAGACTTGCAGCTATGTACACTAACGCGGACTCGGTACGGCATAATTCGCGCTGAACGCCTGATCTTGGGTACGACAACAGAGCGGTCGCAATGAGCTTGGAAGAAATCAACCATCGGACCCATTCAGCCTAGCGCGGCCTGTGCTCTCCCTAAGAAATACCCGCCCTCCCAACACCACAATCGTTCCCTCCCTTGAACTGAGCACTTCATCTCCCTTTTACATTTGGACTTTACATCCGCGAAATGCACATACCCGTCACGGGCTAAGACGCATAGGTCTAGCGAAGGAGTTCGCTGATGTGTCTGAACAAACAGTGCGTTGACTGCCTAGGTGCATAGATGAATGTACCTCCAAGGATGCGCTTCACACAAACGGTAGTGCTTCAAGTTTCGAAGTCTATCACTCTGCCCAGAGATATTTGAGCCTTGCACAAGACCTACGCATCATCCATTAGACGAGTCTGACGGGTCCATAGCGTCGCTCTGCCAGCCCGCCTGAGACTTGTTGAGCTATTAAGCTTACCCTTTCGTCCATTGTTCGCTCGAACTTCAGCTTCAAAATCAGCCGTGTATGGTTGAAGATGCATATCGAAGCTCACGCATTGTTGTCCCACAACCCTGGATTCAATTCGCGGTTACAGCCGTGTTTCAGGAATAAGCCACCCCAACGTTCGGAAGACGAGAATCTGGAACGCAGTTCTAATGACTGCTGTTCATGCAGGCCTATCAAACTAGATCCCACCAATCGAAGAGATTGCCTTTGTTGATACCGCATCGTCCTATGGCAATACCCACCCTACCACTTTACGGAGACGTGCATCCGTGTCGTGATGTCCACAATACCTTGCTTTAATCATGGAAATCTCGCCGGTGCTGATTCAGAAAGATGAGATCAGATGCGGCTCGGCAGAAACCGCACTGTCTTATCCGAGAGAGCGGCATGTACGATCGTGTTGACTTCATGTTAGTTGAGAGCTTAGCTTTGCAAAGAGCATGATGAGGCAATGCCGCATACAAACAACAACAATACGCATAAGCAGGGCTATTGCTCTTGCGATTGCAAGTATGCCCGAATTTCCCAGTCACGCGAAATTTTTGTTCGCAGCAATTTTCTAGTCAATACTTCCCGACAACACTACCGGCTTCATCTGCCATGGTCTGCTTCTACCGTCAGTTCCTGGTGTTGTACTGGGGTTTTAGTTCTCTTATGGATGTTACACGGTGCCAGCGCAATGCATATCACGGATTTGAGGACTTACAGGCTCAAGAAGACTTCGCGCCTCGACTTGTCAAAAACCATGGGTTAGAAGATGTGCGTTAATCCCACACATTCATCAAGCACGAAGTAGTGTACTGACGCATCACAGGTACCATCAGCAAAAAACAAGCGGCTAGCAGACATGCCAACTTGGCGAAGAGGTCCTCGCCAAGCGGAAGCTTCAGCACGAACTCGCTCCAGCACGAGCGCAAGTAGTACAACGTTTTCGAGTATTGTGCAAGGGGCAATTTCTAGTGTGGTCGTAGTTGTGGTTGCTCCTGTATCTTCACGTAGACCCATCGCCACCACTACAAGAGAACGCACAACAACAATCGTCACATCCGCCAGCAACAGCCTCTCAACTGCGACCTCCATTAGCTCTTCTACGATGACAGGAGCAACAAGCATGCCACGTCTCGGCCCGACTGCCATAGTACCACTTGCGCCTTCGGGTACCATGGATACCAGCATAAATTATACGCCCCCTCCTCCCCCGGATGAGGGTCCCCTTAGCCCCTTCACGCAGCTGGGCGTGAGTTTTGCCGTCGGCTTTGGTGTACTTTTCATCGCCGCAGCAATAGCAATCACCATCTGGTATCGTCGTCAGGCTCCACGCCACAATTCGGACATGAGAAGACCCAACTTGGGCGACTTTGCTAAGAGGATATTGAAACGAAATAAGAATAAGAACATTCCCGAGGATGCCGAACGAAGGCTTGGGTTAGCAAATGGTGCTTCTGTCGCACGAAGTATCCCAGAAGAGAGTATAAGTACTGTATCGCCACCAGACTCATGGGCTTCGGAGGGTAGAAGCGAAACCGGAAGAGGGCGCGTTGGAGGACAGAACCAAGAGATGAGCCTAGCGCTAACGAACAATCCGGTCATGCCATCTCCTGTAGTGGCCCGAGTACGGTTTTCAGAAACACCTAGCATTGCAATACGAGGTAGCGAAGGAAAGACGGAACATGTTAAGAGCAAACACAAAAGTTGGCCTCTTAAGAGCTAGCCACTTTTGTGGTACCTCGATGAACTTCTCCAAAATAATGATAAATTTACACATCCTCAGTCGCTCTTGCAAATGCTAAAGAAGAGCACTAAGCTCTGATGCAAGACTTTAATGCTAAATCGGTACTGCTTCTCACGATCTATCTTTCTCTGCTAAGTTAAATGAGATTGCGAAAAAGCGGGTCGTGGAAGGATCGCACGGCACGACTTACCCGTCTTGACTGGGTACAAAACAAGACTAACCCGAGCTCCCAAACAACAATGATGACATGGCGGAACAGGCTTAAGTACGCAGCGGGAACCCGAATTTTTGGCCTTTGGGTGGAGCTACCCCAGCTTACCCTAATGTTTCATTTTTCAACACGATGATACCAACCTTTCGGCTAATCAGCATATTGGCTCTGCTGCTGCAACTCATCAATGGCGTAGTGGCAGCGGAAACGATTGTATGGTCGATCTTAAATCAATTTAAAACATAAGTCAAATCTAATCTATCATTTTGCCAGGTTTTCTACATCGTCGAGTACACTGCTATTGGTCAGTCCGTAGTCGATGAATGGGCATCTCGTACAGGGTACTTTATCGACGATGTACGTATATCCACATCCCTTCCCTACATCTTCCTCTAAATAATACACAGACCGGCTGGGGTGGATCCCGCTTCTACATCTCCGGCACATCACGAAACGGTGAAACATTCGAACACACCGCGACCATCGGATCAGAAAGTCCGTTTGCTGCTGAATGATTCGCACCACATGACACAACTAATGCTTTCAACCAGCGATACGTACACACTGGATGACCACTGATGGTACAACGCAAACCCGCTTCTCCCTCTCTGGATGCAGTTTCATCGCCGCATTTGGCTCGCCGGTTAATCCCGAAGGAACGATTAACCGCGGCTGGTGCAGCGAGACAACAACGATGCGCTCTACTTACCAAAATATCGACAGTATAGTCCCATCCGCGCCAAGTACTTTCACAGACCAATATTCCTCGTACTATTGGGTCCTGCTTGATCGCAAGGATCCTTATGACGGGAGGAGTATATACAAAGCTACGTTGACGTTTGAAAGGGATTGGGAGGGAAGAGAGACAAGAAGTATTCCGCCCAACAACCAAGAGGAGGGATTGGTCGAGAGTGCTTCAAGCGCGAGTAGTGTTGCGGTGAGCGCGACGGCGAGTGGTAGCGGAAATGGGGTGATGGCTACGTCAACGGGTGAGATCATGRGTGCTAGACCGRGCGCGACAGTGAGCCGTGCGGGCGAACCGTCGGCTACGGGCGTGCTTACGTTCGAAGGGGCGGGCGAATGTTTGCATGTGCTACGGCCGACTTGGGTAGTGTTTGTTGGCTTCGTTCTAGGCTTTATTGTGGGTTTTTGACTTCAGTGGTCTTGATGTTGATCCGCGCTGCACTCGTCATTGACATACAATATGACTATGTCTGTTTCCAAGCATTGTTCTGAGTGAAAGCTCACAGTTATGAAAACCCTCCCGTGTATCCGTTCCTTTGGACTGAATCAATCCTTCATCTTTTCCGAAACCGCCTCAGGCGGCGTGTCCGAGCCTTGACCTTCGACAACCATGCTTTCCCTGCTCGGCTTTCCTCTACCCATGATCTCGCCAAAGATGGCCTTGAACGTCCTAATACTAGTCTTCCTTCCTTCCCATAGAGGATATAAGCCAACGCAGAATGCGCTGCAGAACATCCAAAGGATACCGACAACGACCCAGCCAGTAAAGAACTTCTTGCTGAAAATGTATCCGGAACCATACATTGGCATCGGCCAGAGGACTAGCAGTGCAAGGGCGAGGAATGCGGTCAGCCAACGTGCAATGCGAGCTGCTTTGGTAAGCTTGGCTTGTTCTTCTTGTTCTTGTTCAATTGCGCGTCGTTCCTCGCCCGGAATACGCTCGAGATCGATGTTCGCGGCAGCGGCAAGGTCATGGTCATCACCCTTCCGGATTGCTTTCATGGACTGCCAATCGTAGTTCTGCTTTCCGAAAGCAAATGTCAGGACTGGAACGAAAATCAATGGCGACAGGAGCGCTACCACGTTGCCGGCTAACATCGGGTTGTTCGCTCCTGTAGTTGCAACAGTAAGTTCGCCACTTTCTTTTTGTGCTGTCACCAGCCATGCGATGAGGGAGCATGCAAAACCAAGTGGTGGCGATAGTGTGGCGGCCCACCAATTCTGTCCACTCCACATCAATGTCAGAGTAGCAGGGAGTACTGCCGATGAGATAATGACGCCCATCAGCAGATATAGGTAGCCCATGCTGATGCCTATATAATGCAACGCTGTCGACCACCCCGCCATAGCCACTGCAAAGCCTACCACCATGGTGTGAGACATGTAGATGAGCTGTCGGCCAGACGCAGAGGGATTAAAGTATGTCTGGTAGAGGTCGTAGGTGAAGATCGAAGAAACGGCGATGAGCTCGGCAGACATAGCGGATGTGACCGCCATGAAAACCAGAAGTAAAACTGCTGCAGCTCCTCCCTGGCCCAACATGGCCACAGCTGCTGTTGGGAGAACAAGACCGGCAGTAACGTCGGCCGGAGCCATACGGTTAGGATAGCCTGGAAATACTGGGTTACTTTCGAGCGCTATGCATGCGAGCCCCATAGTTGTAGCTGCAAGCCATGGGATTGCGAACCAGGAGAGCCCGCCCATGATATATCCAGGAAGAGCATCAACTGGGGATGCAGCGATAGCTTTGTTGTAGTACCCATTGTCACAGAAGACAGTCCCAAAATTACCGACAATGTCTGCCAGAGGGGGAGGTACGAAATTAGCGTTTGTCTCACATTCACCTCGTATGTGCACACTTACTGATCACGAAGAAAATCGCTCCCTCTTTGGATCGCATTGTCAAGTAAGAACCACCGGCGTTGCCCTCGACGGGGTGTCTTTTCGAAGCCTCGACCAGAAGATCAAAGACTCGTGATGGACTTCCAAGATTCTCATTGGTTGCATATGCCGTAAACGCAAACATCAAGAGAATGATGAGGATGACAACGGTGTGAGCTACTTAAACTCAGTATCACCGCATGAGTTGATTAGCTGATACATACCATAGTCTGTCAGGAAGGTCGCTTTGATGCCGCCAAACATTGTGTAGAGTACAACACCGACTGGTAAAAGAAAGCACGCGGCCGCGGTTGGCATACCGGTAAGCTGCACGAGTATTAGTGTGTGTTGGGACAAAACGCATAGTTCTTACTGAAGTTACGACAGCAGATCCACCAGTCAACAGCATAGACGTGACGAGGATATTGGTGAAGAGTCCAAAAACCATGAACACAATGTGCGTGACAGCACCATACCGAGCGCGGATGACTTCAAGGAATGTGTGCGCATTGGGCGCTCTCCTTTTGAGCTCGATTGCGATCGTTGCAAAAAGAATGATCTGGACAGTGGCACCCGATGCGTACCAGAAGGGTCCAGAAACGCCGTACTGATATGCCACTGCGCTTGACTGTAGCAACGTGGCTGCCCACGTCCAGGACGATACCACAGCGGAAGCGACAAGACCGGACTTGACAGTGCGTCCGGCAGTTGAGAACATCTCAGATGTTTGAAGCTCATAATTGTATCTTTTTATGAATTAGTATTACCCCGAATGCTACACGATCAGAGAATTCTAGAACGTGAATTCGATTGCCGGTTGCTCTGAAGTTATTCATTTTGACTTGGAAAGATTATGAACGTGCTTCAAGACGGGTGGCACGAATTCATATAGGCGGCTCAATAGTGTTCAATTGACCTACCGCTTCAGAACAAATGTGGTGAGGATCATGCCGAAGCTGGGGACATTAGCATCTCAAAAGACAATTCGGGTGCCAAACGTACGCAAATGCGAAGCCAAGGCCAATAACAATTCCATAGCCAAAGCCCTGCCCAAGTGGTGGTGAGGAGCTCATGATTGTTGAGGTTGGAAGCGCTTTGGTACAGTTCTAGCTACGAGTGTTTAAACCAGCGATCAGTCAGATCAGTGATGTATGACTCTCGGGATGAGTTATGACGGAACATGCAGCGACCAAGGGCGGGAAAAAGGTGCGCAATTGGAGATGAGAACTCGAGCCTTGGGCACGCATCGCATGTATACTCAGCATCCATAGGCTAGCGCGCATTTATGTCGGTGCTACGACCGACAACGGTTATCTCAATGACGTTGGGTTGGCTTCGTAGGACGCTTTGCGCTGCTGATCGCTACTGTAGGTAACGATTGGCTTTACCCCGGTGAGGCAGCCCCAAGGGCAGATAAGATCGAAAACGTGAGCCGTGGTTGTGACTAAACCTATGCGCTACTCCGATCTTGTCGCACAGCTTGAAGAGTCGCATCCATGCTTAAATTGTGATAGAAGCATTCCTTCGACATGGTTCGAGAGAGTTGGCGACAGGCTAAGATTGCCTTTGTTGAACAAGGCTCTGATCCTGGAGCGACGTTCAGTATCGAAAAGTAACATCTGCATGGACGCCATCAAGCCTCAAATCAAGCCTCAAGCGGCCGTTTTAGCAGCCACGGCTTGACATGCTTGTTGTTTTGGTGTGGTCTCATTGGACGTTGGGGAGCCTTATCGTGGCATCCCCACGCTATTGTGCCAGCTAAGCTTGAGTAGCACATCGGCAATGCACTCGCTTCTCGGGACCCATGGCAGCGAAGTGCTTTAAGTGATAGGCGGAAGTCGCATGTATGCAGGCGCAGATATGTTGATGGTGCGCTGCAGAAGTTGAGTGCTACCACAGTACGGGTGGTGGTGGTGGTGGTGGTGGCGGTGGTGGTGGTGGCGGTGGTGGTTGGGTTTGCCATCGCCACAGGGGCATTTTCAAGGTTGTAGGGTCGACACAACACGATTTATACCACGCTCCTTGTTAAAGCACCATTTCACCTTTCAGAGGACGTTTTCGACCACTCTCATATGCATGCGCGAATTGGATCCTACATCTATGGAGTTATCGAGACATACAAAGACCTCCTACAGTACAAGGCCATCGGCAAGGGCATAGAAAACGCTCACTGTTAGCACCATGTACTCGGCAAACTACCGGACTCTGTGTGCCGGAACATGCAACTCTCTTTTGCTCAAGTACCTAACATTGATGGTCTCACACAGAACGCTAAGCCACTCTCTTGACGAAAAAGGACTGGATTCGTCCTTTGGCCGTACCATCAGGTCATCGGAATGCGGGGGAGTACCCGGCGCAAAGATGCACGCTACCAAGCTGCCACCAGAAGCCTTTGTCCACCGCCTTGTTTGAATGAAATTTATGATCAGGGTAGAGATGCAAAGATTACTTACATGATATCAAGCTAGATGTAAGGATCAAAAAATTGGCGAGTGATTGCTTGCAAGCCAATTCAGAGTATGTTTCATACTGGTATTCAAGCGGCCACATCTCGGTCTCCACTTCCCGATCTTGCACCAGCGTTGAGACCTGTCTCAATGCGCTCTTTACCTAAGGTCACGTTCAGTAGGTAGTCAAGGTTATAGAAACCTTGAGCATGTATTCGTAGCACCTCGCTCAACTCACTGATCTTTTCACGTCCGAAATGGGTCATATTTCAATACCAAAAGCTGTCACGCCTTCCGGTATGTACGCCACTTTAAAACACCATCACATTAAAACTAATATTTGAGCAGAGGTACAAGCATGTAGTGAGATCTCTTGGCAATGGGCCTGGAGTTATGACACCAAAGTAAGTCATTCTGTACACTCTTGTGACTTTCTGTCAAAGTACTTACGACACCTCAACCTAGGACTGGACGAAGCTTGCAGGACTCGTCACGCCGAGGCTGCACATAGATTACAGAGCCGTTCGAGGCCCGGAATTCAACTTTGCTTCCCAGCCAGCAGAAGAGTTCATTGCCAGCATCAGCAGTCCAACCGAGCTTGGCAATCCGCTCGTCGCAACACAACACCTACTCGGACTTGCCTCGTGGACACGCGGTGATGACACGCACATCACTGCAGCGTTCCAGATTCGGGCTCAGCATATACGTTTCGCCAGTGACGGTGCAGGTGGCAGAAGCAAGAAGCAAGTGATGGCGGCAGTTGGGCACGGAACAGTGGAGCACGAGTTCGAATTGGATGAAGCGGGCCAGTGGAAATTGGCTGGGATCAAGCCGGTTGTTACCTTCGCCGATGGTGATATGGCTGCACTTATGGCATACAAAGACTAGTTTGGTAGCCTTCATGGGCCAGAATCAAAGGTCAGATAAAGGAACAATTCGAACGACGGAGTTTTGAATTGTGGTGGTATTGCACGGATGCTCTTCCCTTCCCTTCCATTAGCCCGGCACAGCAAGATGCTCTTGCTAGAACCGTCATCACCAATGCCAAGATCCTATGAACCACACGCTCGCTTGGGTAAGCTCCTTAGGCTTACGACAGCAAAAGTTCTGCTGGAATGTGTACATATACGGACCGATAGACGCAAAGGCACACTTGCGGCCACGGGTCTCTTCAGAAGGAAAATACTCTTCACCGAAACTTCACGCGCGCCAGCTTTTGCATAACATATACTTCCATCATGCGACACTTGCCTTATAAAGTGGATTAATAAAGCCTCCTTCCTCGAGGAAGAAGGCGCAAGAGCAGCCGAACAGCACGCGATGCGAGCGAGCCGAGCACGACATCTCATTGGTCGTTATAGCGAAGAGGATACCATATTTGAACTTGCTAACCGGATCAGGCAATTTGTCGAAGTTGAGAAGGGCGGAACGCCAAGTCCAATTTCTCCACAGGGCATAAGGGCGGCGAACTTTAAGTGTGCATATGAACAAAGCGCGCGCACCCCTGGGCAAAATCTTGCTTCAGGCATTAGATTTGATCACAAGCAAAGCAAAAGAGTACATTTGAAGGTGAAGGATCATTGTCCTTATTTCCATTACTGGGTATATCGCGAACCACATCTCTAACGTAACGCTACATTTTAGATCACCGACACTGCGGCGGAGAGAGTCCATCTACCATTACTCATCAAAACATCTACGAGCCACTGGAGAACTTGCCCTGGTCGACGATGACCAGACCGGCCACGGTGGCACTGGAAAGAGTAGAGAATACACCAGAGATCAAAGCCGATAGCGCAAGACGAGAGACATCTCCACTACGGCCAGGGCTGATCTGACTGAGCACACCGATCTGAGTACCGAGCGAACCGATGTTACCGAAGCCACAAAGTGCGTAGGTTGCGATGACACGGGAGCGGGGAGAAAGAGTGTGGTACTCGGACAGTGGGTCGTCAGTGGCAACGAGCTGAGCGAAGGCGACGAACTCGTTGGTAATGACCTTGATACCGATAAGACGACCGACGAGGAGGAGATCCTTGCCTTGACGGGAGACACCGAGCAAGAAGGCGACAGGGTAGAAGACGTAGCCGAGGACGAGTTCCAAAGTAAGATCGTACTCTCCGTCCAGGTTGATGTAGCGGCCAAACCAGGTGAGCAGGCCATCGACCATGTTCAGGAGCGCAATGATACACAGAAGGGTGGCGACGATCATACCGGCGATCTTGAGACCGAGCCATGCGCCGTTGGCGAAAGCGTGGAGAGCATTGGCGGCCTTGTGCTCGTCATCGTCGGGAATGACGACGCGTCCAGCAGTAAGAGTCTCTTCCTCTTCTGGGTAGCGGAGCTTGCTGAAAGCGAGCGAGGCAGGAATACTCATGACGCAGGATGAGATCAAAGCCTGAGGGTTGAGGCCCATGGAGATATAGGCGACCAGCACACTACCAGCAATGGTAGCGAAACCGGAGCACATGACCTGATGCAACTCAGCCATAGTAAGATGTGGCACGAAAGGCCTAATCAACATGGCAGATTCTCCCTGACCGATGAAAGGAGACGCGGAAGCGACAACGGCCTCAGCACCGGATACGCGCATAGACCAGAAGAAGAATACGGCGAATTTGCCGATGAACCACTGGAGGATTCCCCAGTAGTACAGGAGCTGGACGAAGGACACGAAGAAGATGATGGCGGGGATGACACCAGTGAAGAACCAGCCGAGCTTGGGAACGTCCGCGCTTGTCAGGAAAATGACACCATTGTTGGCGAATCCCAAAAGCAGGCGAGCCAGCTCAGAGATGAAGTTGAAAATGTCGAATCCAGCCTTGGTGCGCAAGACGAAGAGGGCGACAATGAACTGGAGGAGCATTCCGACGATGACTGTGTGCCACATGATCTTGCTGCGGTTGCGGGAAGTGGCCCAGAAACCGAAGATGAAGACACCCAGACCAAACAGCGAAACAGCACGATTGGCACGAGTGTTGTCCTCGCTCTCCTCGCTAGCAAACGAACCAACAATGATGACCGCAATGACCAGTGAGGCACCGGCTGGAACGCGCATTTTCTCCGGAATGAGGCTTGCGAATCGAACACCGGTCTGATTCCATACCCAGTGCATAGGCTTGGTGACAAGAGTGATGGGAACATGGAGAGTAATCAATCGGATCATGATGGCTAACCAGAACAAGAAGGGAATGATCCAGTTCTTGTCCTTGCGATGGACGACGACACCAGCAATCCACCATCTAGTGTTGTTAGACCATGCTGGTCGAATTTCTCGGAGAATCGCTTACCCGGTGAAGAACATTCCCATGAAGATGTGGATTGGCAGTCTGTACTTCCTGTAAAGTACGGAAGGCGAGTACCACTTCTTCCGCTCAAGCTCACCCTCTGGATCGGATGAGCTGCGGGTGCCCTTGTCTTCGTAGTCGGCGAAGCCGCCGCTCTTCTCGATGTCATGGCTGGCACGCACGTCGGCTGGGTGGCGGTTGTGGAGATGCGAGTCCTGGGCACTTGGTTCAAGGAGCTTGCTCACTTTCTCATCGGTCGTCCCTGTGGTGTATACCGGAGTCGACTTGTCGTCGTGCACAGCGTGCGCACTGTGGTGCACATGCGCGTGCTGGTGCTCATGTTGGACATCCAGCGCGGGGTCGGGATTGTGTGCAACAACACGTGGGTCGGCCATGTTGAAGATGGGCACGAGGGCAATTCCTTGGAAAGAGTTGAATTGAACGAGGAACTGGTGTCCTGGTGGAGTCGGCCCACGACGGGAATTATATTTGCGTGCCGTGGACAACGCTACCACTAAAGTGGAGGTACTCCCACCGTCCTTGGCCCAGACTACAACGTCGAAGGCCCGACCGCATGTCACTTGGCAACTGCCTCTTTCGTCATGGTCGGAGCGCCGTGCTACAGCACTTGATTGGCCCCCGGGCAACTCCGCTCGTTCAAGCATCCCTAGGCTCATCTCACGAGATGCTCACTCGCTGGCGCACAAACAGCGACCCCGTGTCAAAATCACCCATTACCGGCGGGCGTTCCGCGGTCCTGCAACGCTGACCAGGTTCTTATCTTTCCCCAGTCTTGATAGTCTGTCGCCTCGCCGAATCACGGGCGCGAACGTGCTGTTAGGCGCCTTAGCTTGTGATAAGCGGCGGCGAATCTGAGCGGGGCTTCGGTTGAGGCTCTCTTTCTGGAAATGCGTGGCGTTCTCGAAGCAGACTGTCTGACCTCCCAAAGTCAACGACCGTCGTTCACTCCGAGGGTCCGTCCAGCAATTCCGGTAGGATGGGAGCTGTGCTGTAGCGAAGAGACACCAAGAAGCCCAAGGCTCTTCTCTGCAGGAGCAATCCTGATGGTTTTCGCGCTTTTTTCGACAAGCGATTGGCAGACGTTCCCGGGTCGTGTGGCCAACACGACGATGCTGATCCTCTGCAAGCGGCCTTGAGCATGACGGCGGTGGCCCATCATCACGCCCCTATCGCATAGTTGCATTCCTACACGCGCCAGCCATCGTGGGATCGTTCGTGCCGCGCTCACAAATCATTCGACTCCGAATTCTCAAAGTATCTTACGCTAGAATGACTGGAGGGTCTGATCCAAGACTATCAGTTGGCATTCCGATAACCAGGTTGCCGCTAGGGTACGACTCCAACCGGCGCGCTTGTCAGCTTGCTTGCAGATGATGGGAGCGGGGATTCTTATCACTCTGGACGTTTTCAGTCAATTGCCCCGACTCCTTGTCGCGGGAGTCGCCTGTGTGTACAAATTGGATTGGGCACGCAATTTACACGAACTGTACTCTTTACACCTCCCAGCATGATGTCCCCTCCAAACGGAAGATTATATGGCTCGGCAGGGTCGCCCTTCCGAGCTAGCCACCCCGCAGTGGATGTGGTCAGAAATGGCAGCTCCTCGCGTGGAGCTCGGTGGGTCGCGGCACGATGCAAATCACATGCTCTTGTCATGGCCGTACAGCCGCTACCTGTCCCATGGGTAGACGAGCCCTTGCCGATCTTTTACTTATGTGCTTAAGGCTGCGTCTCATGCATGCGAGGGGGAGACTTCGAGAACGAAAAGCTGCTGATGCCTGCATAGAAGGTCTTTCAGATCTCGACACTACCATGTGGATGCCTTCCAGGCTCGAACCTCTCCTATCAATACCTGCGATCGCTATCAGTCGGTGCAATGCAGACTACGGGTGATTCCTATCAGCAAACAGCGGGCCTGATATCGACTCCAAGCCCTGTGGGGCCTCAATTGCCGTCTGTTTGCTTAGCTTGCGGCGCGGCTCAATTGTGTGCAGCCCAATGTCACCGAAGACATTCGATCACTGTACAACCATGGAAACAACTTCGCTTCCAATCCGCAGGTTCGGCCAATCTGTAAATGAAGCACGAAGGTGTCATTTCATCATGACTCGCAAGGCAACCATGCTGACTGCCATACACATGGATTGCAAACGGACAATCCTTCCCAAATTCGTTCACGAGAGATCGTTGCTCGCACATTCGCATACCCGAAGCCATCGCCAGACATCGTAGACTTGACTACGAGTGTCTAAGGCTCACATCCACAAGTTCAGAATATTTCCGAAACCGAAGCTCACATTCCGAAGCATATTTTTTACTCGCATACACGTATCAGCTAGTTGCCCGCACTACTTGCGAACATCTTCGACATACACAATATGGTAGGACCGCTGTGACAGGTCGAGTTGGGACGAATTGTGACAGCACGAAACTTTGAGACTTGCCGTAAAGTACTCATTCCGCAGCAAGGCATTACTGATTGCTTCCCGTCCTAGGCCGCAAGACTACCTCGATCTGGGGAAAGTAGCGACACCGCATTTTACCCAAATCTGATCTTGCGTTTCTTTAGGTACAAAGCTCTACATACTCAGGACTTAGATCGGGCAACTTCCCTGCGTTGCATGCTTCCTGCTCATCCTGTTGCACGGCATTGCTATTATAACGACAGTCTCAAGGGAAGACCGTTTCGTGCGACACGAATCTCAGGGCCTTGTTGTTCCTTGAACCAGAGGCAGAGTTTATGGATTATATGAAGGAGCGATTGGTAAGTGAGGCAGAGGGAGTCCTCTATGTGTGGGTGATTACGCATAGTTGTTTAAGCACGAAGACTATGCCTAGAGAAAACAATTCCTTACTTGCATCTCGACCAGATTCCAAAGAAATAAGAGTGCTCACCAAACGCGGTCGATTAAGGCTTCAGACATGGGCTACCGATGCTCCACTTCATGCCAGGCAATTCCTTCCCCTGTTGCATAAACAGACGAATCTCAATTGCCTCAGAGTACGTCTGGACTAAGCTGTCGGGGCTGGAGCATTAGAGAAGGTCGCGTCGTGGGCATCCGAATCGACTCCTTTGCTTGCATCGTCTTTGCGAAGGTTGAAGACGCTTCGCGTATACGTCGTCGATTCACACTCACCGGGAGAGCACACTCAGACTCTGCACAAATACGAATTGGCATACAATCATGCTCTCCTCGCAGCCGCTTCCCGTATCAACCGGCTCGAGGTTATCGGATGGCGCTGGAATGATATGCCTCGAAATCAAAGGGTCCGACCGGCTGATCCGATCGAGCATGCTGTCTGCTCCGACCGATTCCCCCAAAAGCTTGAACATCTGGTCATTGCCAACCTCGACTTCGCAAAAGCTGGTGATGGTATTGTGAAGGCTCTTAATCCGGACGTCCTTTCCGTGCTAAGACTCGATTACTGCGATAGATTGGGCGTACATCTACATGCGCTCGCAGCGGCTTTCCGACAACGAACAGCAACACCACTCAAAGCTCTCACAATCCGCACCAGTCAATATCACAAAGCAGGAGAAAGCGACTGCGCGCTGGCAGCAATGGGTGATCTCCTTGCCTCCTTCGGTGGCCTAGCAGAGCTCGAATACAGCTTTTTCTGGGCTGCTTTCGTGGACTGGACAAGCAGTCTCCACCGACATCCAGGGCTGAAGAAATTGCACATATCTTCCAGTTCGATGAGTGATAATACCTCGGATTATAGTGGCACCTAAACAGAGATATTGTCGCTTTGCCATGGCTTACGCTTCGTAGCATATCAACCTCCCACGTCGTATTTCGAGTCCATCGAGACTTGCGAAATTCCGATCAATTTTCACTCCCGGCTATTACAGTCTCTCGATGCTGTCTCAACGGCGTCAAATCTCTTTATGCTTCGGCTCCTCTATGCACCTGGAATTGGTCAGGATAGAATTAATCGGCTGGACAAGACATGGCTGGCCAAAGAAGCCCAGGTGGCGCAACGTCTAGCCACATTAATCTCCGAGTATCTATCCTTGCGTGGCTCAAACATCAGGCTGGTTGCTCTTTCTGCCGAGTCTCGATGGAAATACGATGCTGGTGTTAGCGATTATCACTACTATCCGCATTACTCCCACAGGTCCTAGTATGCAGGTCCCACAGGCGAGAAGGCTGTCAGCGCGATGTCTTTTCAGGATCTTGTAATAGAATACCCGGAGTTTGCAGACGATCAGTATTAAATCTGGGTTCAATGGCTGGCTGGAAGTGAAAGACACAGCTCTCATTTTCGGAGCTGCGCGGTTTTGTAGCTGGCTAAAAGAGTGGATGTAGACGCAGACAAGCGGGTTGGAACGAGAGGGGTAACTTACCTGAGCAATGAAACGAAATGCGGACACCTTTAACACCTTCCTACTCCAGATTGCTGAAAAAATGCTCCTTCCATACCTTCCTTCATGGACTTTGATCCGCTTCCAGCATTAACGATTGAGGAACATGGAGTTATAACGACGAAGGGCATAGGTGGACAAGAGGCGCAAGGCTGTGCTGAAATAGCGTGCAGAGGGCAAATGTTCGACATGTAAGCACGACTGAGCTGAATGCAAGAATACATGCACAACCCCGTGTTGTTTCTCGGATCGGTACTTGGCAGTTGAATGCTATATACACATATGTTAAAAACTCCCACTTCCTATAGAATCCACAAAGATTCGTCCTCACGCACCCATCTCAAGCACAACGCCTCTCGCCAAAACTCTCACGCGTTGAACTTATTTACTCAAATCCTCTCCCCAAAGCTCCTTGGCAATCTCAACCTCCAGCCTCACCTTCGCCCACTGCTCCTCCTCAGTCAACTCGTTGCCCTCGGCCGTACTCGAGAAGCCACACTGGTGGCTCACACACAGCTGATCCAGGCCTTTTGGCGTGACTTTCGCCGCCTCTCGCAATCGGCTGATGATCTGCTCTTTATCGTCGAGAGTGTTCTTCTTGCTGCTCATGACGCCCAACACGACGACCTTGTGCTCGGGCAGATGGCGTAGTGGGGAGAAATCTCCTGATCGCGCATCATCGTACTCGAGGAAATATGCGTCGACGTTGAGTTCTTTGAAAAGCACCTCGGCCACAGGCTCGTATCCGCCGGACGCGAACCATTTACTCCTGTAGTTTCCACGGCAGAGATGGATTCCAATCTTCATGTCCGCAGGTCGCTTTGAAATGGCGCTGTTGATGAGTTCGGCGTATTTGCGCGGGAGGGTGGACAGGTCTTCGTTGCGCTCGACTTCAGCGGCTTTGCGCATGTCCGGGTCGCAGAGGTATGCGAGGTTGGTGTCGTCGAGCTGCACGAAGCGGCAGCCGGCTTCGTATAGCGAGGCGAGTTCTTCTTGGTACACGCGCGCGAGGTCGGCAAAGAAAATGTCTAGGTCGGGGTATGCGGAGATGTCGATGCTGGCGCGGCCGCCGCGGAAGTGCACCATTGTTGGGGAAGGAATGCAGACCTTTGTGCTGGCGATTCCGCCGTTGTCTTTAATGGCTTGCTCGAGGAATTGGAAGTCCTTTACTTGTATGGCTTCTGGATGGCCGAGCTTGCCCTTTACGACGAGAGTTGGCGGCGAAAAGCCATCCTTGTGCCTGATGTTTCCTACTTGGCCCTTCTCTTCGATGCCCGCTAGGTGCTTGAGGAAGTCGAGATGGAAGTATGCGCGACGGAATTCGCCATCGGTTATGGAGCGCAGGCCATTCTCGAGCTGCTTATTTGCGACATAGGTAACCCACTCGTCTTCTACCTTGCGTAGTTGCTCAGCAGTGATCTTGCCGTTCGCGGCGTCGGCGCGGGCGTCGAGGACGGCCTTGGGGCGCAAGAAGGAGCCGACATGGTCGGCGCGGTAGACACCTGTCGGGAGAGGCATCGTGATGTGCTGCAATCGTCAATATCGCTGTGATTTTACGAATTGCTCATGTCTATGAATGGTATCTTATTTACCTGTTAGGAGTAATCACTGTGGTTTGTAGAGTCTGGGCGGTAAGGACCACGAAAATCGCCTATGTAGTCGAGCGAAGGTATGTTTCAAGAAAGGTACACGTCAGGGTCTGTGTTGGATGCCAGAAAATTTGTACCTCGTCCTCTTGTTCGCATCGTCGCAGATGACCGAAACCGAACCCTGGAGCTTGAGGTTCTCCACAGCGGCAGTTGAAAAGTCACACTAAATGGGGCGATGGCGCCGAAGGAATGCTTGCCACTGGTCGCCTGCGGACCGAATACTGCCAGAAACGCGCATGTGAAATACACTGGGCGAGAGCTGAGGTTTGTATACGTCCGGGAAATTCCCACAGCAGACTACACTGGCATATAGGGAGATCAACCCGGCGATTGTATTGCATGCAGATGGAGGGGTGCAGGGATTGACATGACGTTTGGCGGGGTACAGCTCTGCCGAGGCGAGATCGCCGTGCTCGGTGCACGGAACCTTTCGCACGAAGTCTCGCTGACCTAAGTGGAAGTAAGAACGTAGTAGCCAGCGCAACACATCAGACGCTCGTCTTAACCAATTGAGGTAGTGAAGGCATCCAGCTCACCTTGTTGCTGAGAAGTGGAGCTGCCGATTCACGGCATCCTGCCATTGTTAACTTCAAAAATGCACACCTATCTCGAATTCTCACGCGCTGCAAGGGACAATTTGACAGTCCTGAATGGAAAGTGGTGGGTATCAATTGTATCTGACCTCTAGGAGAGGTTCAATAAGCAATAAGGCACCGGGATGCTCTTACCTGCTCACGCTGTATTCAAGCGGCCTTAAGCAGCCTCGGCTCTATAAGCTCGCTATACTGACCCTCCCACAAACCTTCGTCTTCCTCCTCGTCTTCCATGTAAAACTGATCGGCCGCATCGTAGACACGGTTTCCTTTGCTGTCAAACTTCTTGTCTCGCTTAGGCAGGTCGCGCTGTGCGATCTTGAGTCGAATAGTCCCTGCACCGTTCCCGGAGTCGCCCTCTTGCTCAACGACCGCTGTTTTGAAGTCGCTAACCTCTGGGGTAATTGTAACCGGATTGACGGCAAAGAATTTGCACACGATGACAGCGCCCTTCTTGATGTCTGCCGATGTAAGACTAGCCAACGTGCTAAGATCCTCGGGTATGGAAGGTAGATCTGCCTCCGCTGCAGTCGCGACATCCTGTCGAAGCTGATCTTCGATCGCGGCGTTAATGGCTGCGTCTGGATGCTCAGTTGCGCCCGTATCATCGTAATCGAGGTAGATCTTCTCTTCCTCTTCCTCTTCCTGGGCAGGCATAGGTTCTCGTTGTTTCTTCCTTTTCTGTCTCTTCTTGTCCGCCTTCTCACGCATGAGTTTGCTGGCTGGATCCCAATGCTGCTCGAAAGGGAACGGGGGTGCGCTCAGTTCGAACTCCTCGTCCCAGCACTCGAATGCTGATAGGTTGATTCTTGACTTCCAGAAGTCGGGATCTGAAGCACCTTTCGGCTCGGGAGGCTCGACTGGAGGGGGTTTGGCCTTGTTCGATTTTCTCGTGGATGGCTATAATTGTTAGCTTGCGAGAACGCCTGCGAAATGCAAATCACATACCATGGCTTGGCGCGCGAGGATCCGGCTGATGGCCGATGTATCGGGTCTGAGGCGTTTCTTTGGCGTCTCTTTCGCAGCAGGCTCCTCTTGCTCGGCATCATGTTTTGGCGATGCCGGCTGCTGCGCTACCGTGGGCTCTTGCAAGGACGCCTCAAGCTGAACCATGGTTCCAGCCGCGGCCTCGTCAAACCGGGCTATCAACTCCTCTTTGCGTTGCGTTAGCTCAGGCGTATCATTCGTGGCTTCCTCTTCACCTGCACGCTTCCTCTTTCCTGTAGGCGCGTCAAAAGCTTCTACCAACTCGCCCTCCACACCAATCTCTGGTCCTGCTTCCGCTGGTGTCTCCTGATTGTGTCTTGCCTCATACTCTAGCAAAGCCTTCAAGTCAGCATCGGGAACAAGCTTGCCCGCCGCCTTGAGGAGGCGGAGACGATTCGTTCTCGTCCGTCTGCTATTCCTTGAGCGCGTAACTCCGCGGCCATTTCCGGGGGCAACATGTCGAGGTGAAACCAAGGGCTTCGCTTGTGCTGGTCGTAGTACGCCCGCAGGTACGCCCTTGGATGACATGACCTCGGGCGGTGAGCTTGCATCGCTCTCTTCGTCGCTATCGCTATCGCTTGAGGCGTCATCAGAATCCGAGGAGGACGTGTTTGAAGCATCCGACGAGTCTGAGTCGGTGTCAGAATCGTCCTCTGATGCAGCGTCGCTAGAGTCGTCCCCGTCTTGCGCTTCATTCGGCGCAAAGTCTTCATCGTCCTCATCGCTGTCCTCGTCGTCGTCTTCTAGCACGGGCGCTTTGAATTGAACCATCTTTGAAGGCCTTCTCGTTCTCGATTGCTTTGAAGCCGCGGGTGACCTGAAACCGCCAGTCAAGAAGTCAACTTCTCCCTGCAGAGATGGTGTCTCTGCATTCTCGGTCAGCAATCCGGCCACCTCGACCTCCTCGTCTGCATCGTCCAAACGTCGTCGCTTGCGGGGAGGTATTCGCACGGCAGGCCGGCTTGGGTGTCGGAGATACGGTCGACCGAAGGGTATACCATCCACGAGGTGTCGTCCATCGTCTGATATCTGATGCCGGCCAGTCAGGGTGCGCGCGCGTTCCTCGGCAGTCAACAGTGGTCGGATACTGCGCGCCGTCAGTAGATGCGCTTGAACGTAGGAGAGGGAACTTACGTGACATGGTCGTCGTCCTTGAGCGCCTGCACGACGGGCGAGAAGTGCAGACACTCAAAGCCGCCTAGCTCGACAACATAGTGCTCCAGGCCCCAGTGCTCTGCCTCGAGTGGGATAACGTGATTGACATCTTCGAGCAGGCGGGTGATGGTGTAGGCCTGCGTGCTGTTGGACTCGGAGACATTCCAGAGCACGTTGGCGGCAGGCAGGCCGTTGCGCTGCACTGTCAGTCGAAGGCGCATTGTGGGCGCGTCAGGTCGCGTGCAGTCGCGCTGTGGGCGGCGTGTGCTGGACGAGTTGAACTTTTGGCAATGACGAAAGCTGGGGCCAATCACGGCCCGCTAGCTGCATGTGAACACTAGCGTAGTAGCGGAGGAAGTCCGCACTTGCGTTCACCGTTTCACCCCCCCACCGATGACGCTATCGCCTCAAGCGTGGTTCATTTGGTCTAGAAATGCCATGAGATCTTGACAGACTTCTTGCTCTTCACTAACCTCAATCACTAACCGCAGTCAGGATGCCCATCAACACGCTCAGGGGAACGTGGTCGCGTCTGCTCGAAGCGGACAGGCTGCGTCGTTCTTCTCAGGTTCTCTCGGTCATCGACCAGACTGTATATATCTTTGGAGGCGAAGTCCAGCCCCGGCAGCCTGTGGATGACAAAATTGACGTTCTCTCGCTGAAGCCTGGTATATCACCCCGCCAGCTCTTCACCAACACGGTACTAAAGCTAATCCAAATACAGATGCGCCGAATCTCGACACGAAGTCCCTTTCCGATGCACCCAGCCCACGTGTCGGAACTGCCTCTGCAGTAATCAATGGCAAGATGTATCTGTTTTCTGGGCGCGGTGGCGCTGATATGGCCGCCATTGAGGAAGGTGGTGCAGTGTGGAGTTTTGATCCGGCTTCTTCGTCCTGGTCCAGTATCAAGCCAGCCGACCCATCTAAGCCGTGCCCACCAGCACGTAGCTATCATTGCTCAACGAGCGATGGCACATCGACTCTCTTCCTACATGCTGGCTGTCCTGCAAAAGGTCGTCTCTCTGATTTGTGGACGTTTGACATTAACGAGCGCACATGGACGCAATTACCCGATGCACCTGGCCCACATAGAGGAGGGACTTCTATAGCATATACTGGTGGAAAGCTCTACAGGATGAATGGCTTCGATGGTAACACTGAGCAAGGTGGCAGCATCGACATCTTCGACCCTGCGTCCAACACCTGGTCCACCAAATCGTTCAAGGCCGATGGCAATGATGGACCTGAGGCACGAAGTGTGTGTGTCTTACTTCCAATTCGACTAGCACAGAAGGACAAGCTGCTTACGCTGTTTGGTGAGCATGATCCTTCGTCACTTGGCCATGCGGGAGCTGGGAAGATGTTGAGCGACGTATGGATATATGACGTTAGTGAAAATTGGTGGACACAGCTGCATCCAAACGAATCTGAAGGCGTCCCGGACCCTCGCGGCTGGTTCGATGCCGATGTTGTCAAGGCAGCAAGTGGAAATGATAGCGTCGTGATACATGGTGGATTGGGAGAGAACAACGAACGACTGACAGATGTCTGGGTCCTGTCCTTTTGAGCAATGTTGGCTCGTTCTCATGTAGAAATGTAGTGTATCGTAGCCACGGCATTTCTCTCTCCTTTCGTCCTTTCTGAGCATTGCATGGAGTGAAGTTCTGTGTAGCTGCCTTTTGTGGACAAGTCACGTGCAAGGCTGCACAAACCAGGCTACCACGTTGCATCTTCTCTGCACAATCCACTTCCTCTAGCCACCTCCGTCAGGCATCACTATTGGATCCACTTACAAAGCTTATCTACAGTCGCGGTGCGTCCCGCATAAGATCCTTGCGAGTACGCTGCTGAGTTGCCCGCCGCAATGAACATCCCTAGTAGGCCGCGAGTCGGACCGCCTCCACCTTTACCACCGCGCAAGCCAGCCCACCTGCTTAGCCCCCAGTCTCAAACACCGCTTCAATTAGTACATGGCGCTCGTGTGAGTCTTTCAATGAACAAACTCCAAGTCAATGTCACTCACAGGTTTCAGCAAGCCAAATACAATTGTAGCTGTGGCGACAACGACAAAGCAAACATTTGCAGCTGTTCTACCTGCCACAATATACTTCGCAACGACAACTCTCCGTGCAATTACCTTGGTCGCTGCGTCGAGCCTCTTGCCTGGAACATTGAGAATGAACCAGTCAGAAATCAAGTGCAATGCCCTCTTTTCTTCACCTTGCCGAAAGAGCTTCGGGACATCGTCTTCGAATACGCCCTGACAGACTGCAAATCACATTCACTAGAGACCCTAGCGCTTCGTAATCCTGGGAGACTTCGGATTCGACCTACTAAGGCGTCAACAAACGACATTGCCGTCAATGTGTTGCGCACTTGTCGAGCAGTCTACTTGGAGACGTGGACATTGCCATTGTCGCTAAACCCATACATCATCTACGATCTCCATGCACCTAATAGGCTAGGTGTACAACTCGATAATCTCCTCCCTTGGCAGATTGCACTTATTCAAAGCCTCGACATCACACTTCCACAGGTCGCGCTGGAGGGCACCACGCTCCACGATCACCTTCACCGGCGCTCGACCTGGCAACCCGAAGAGCGACACAAAGGCGTATACGTAGTCCCCAGACGCTACAAAACCTATCGCGGACCGCGCTCCATGGTCGAATTCCCTGCATCCTTCAACTTTTCTATGCTTCCTGCAGACCCAAACGAAAATCGCCATTATCTTTCCCACATTCTCGGAAAACACCCTCGGTACCCAGATAATCTTCCACCGCCATGGTCTTCTGCAATGCGTGTCATGCGCGCACGACCACTCACTCAGCTTACTCTCCGCTTGCTACATGGAGACTGGTGGACATGGACCGACCACCCCAGCAGTACAGATGAGCTTCAGCATCTCGGCCTTGATCCCATCGTGGGCGATGGTCGCGCACACCCAGATGTTCGCCCGACAGCAGCACGTATGCGTGCTCTGGCTGAATCACGCCGTGCCGGGCACCAGCCAGAAGCTCCGCCCGGACAAGGCTGGCTCAACACCATTTGCGACTTGCCGGATCTGCGGCGCTTGGAGCTGGTGCTCGAGACGTTTGCTGGCAAGAAGCAACAGCTTGATAATGTTATCGAGGCGGCTAAGACGTGGAAGTTTCCTATCAAGTCCACTCCATATGAATTGGCATGGGATGGCGAAGTCGACATGAGTAGTTGGAGCTTCGGCATATCAGGCGGAGACACGAATCAGCAGGGCACACGTCCAGGCCCGAATCAGCCTGCGTGGCATACAAACGCAAATGCTTTCGAGGTTAGAATAATTAGATTTGTGAGAAGAAGGGTTGTATAGTGTGGACGAAGTCGAGCAGTGCACTGCACTACTTCTGTAACGACGTTATGACAAGAGCATAGAAGAGGGCAAATAAATAAAATATGTTTGCCAATATATAAGAGCATTCCTGGACGAAATTTTTCTTGCTTAGCGCTATTAACACAGCCTATTTCGAATACTATGAGCAGTATCTCTCGTGAGTGCCCTATATGAAGAGTCTGTCCAAGCAATGCGTTCGCTGTCCCGTATAAACTAATCGTAAAAACCCAAAATCTTATTTGCGCGATCCAATATGACCTTTTGTCCGGGCGTCAGATTGGCAGCTTCACTATCCCATTCCTTGAGTCCCATTGCCCGGCAGCCCTCGTCGCCAACCAAGCCTTGCAAATCCTCAGCCTGAATACGTCCCACGTGCTCGCTCTCACCGATCCCGCCACCAAAGTCAGGACTCGGGGTTCCGTTGACGAAATTCTCGCGCTGTCGGACGAGGTAGTTGGCATTGTCCTCTGTCATGGGACATGCTGGAATGTACAGCACACTCGAGTCTGTTTTGCCGGCATGAGTCTTGTCGACTGCATGGATTGTGTCGCAATGCCAGGCCACGTAGTCTCCAGGACGAACTGTTGGCATGTGAATCATAGACTTTTGCAGCTTTAGATGGGGGTGCAGCAGATGCGACAGTTCCTGCCCATGGCCAGGCGTCGCTCCGTGTACCCAAGGGGATTGCGTCGAGTCCATGACCCAGTTATCCGAGGCAAGGAAGTCGTTCGAATTGGTGATGGCTTCCGATGCTGTCTGCGCGCCAGGATCGACACCCCGTTTGGGCGAGAAGAATGGCCGCAAAAGGTAGTACGCTGTCGCCTTTGCTAGGAGTGGGTTGACTAGCAGAGTACCCTCGAAAGCTGAGGTAGTGCTGAGCGACAGCCAGCCTTGGAACATCCGGAATGCGCTACATGCTCCGACACCATGATGGAGGTCTGAGACAACCGGTAGACGGCAGCTGGCCTCCCAAGGGTCAAAATCTTCCCACTTCCCTTTCCAGACGGAATCGTACACTTTGCCGAGACCGTACCCATTCTCGTCCCAACGCTCAACACTGCCGCCGTCAACGTGTGGACCCAGTGCGAATTTGGCATCGCCAGGGAGACGCATGCGCAGGCGATCGGCGTAGCTAATCGGGTGCTGTGTGGATAAGGGTGCGTGAGGATTTATGCTGTGCCAGTAAGACATGAGAAATCGGTGCGTCTTCAGTAGATTTGGGTTTCCACGGGCGAGGAGTTGGATTTTGGACCAGTACAGCTCGAAAACTTGTGGGTTGTCTGCTGGGAAAGCTGCGATGGATTAGAAAAGTCAGACTGCAGTGGAAAATACATCCTACCTTTAGTCTGTGGGTTCTGTCGGATGTACTCTCTCAGGTCGTCCTTCCATTGAAGAGCCTCCTGCTCGGGCACAACGCCTCGAATGACAGCCACGCCTCTCTTCCTCAGCTCATTGCTGAAAGTCTCGGGCGCATCATCCAGGTCTTTAAAATCGATCTGAGGTATGACCTTGGAGCCGAGTTCAACAATGAGCGGAATCTCTTCCCGCAATTGCCGAAGCAAACGTTCCCATGATTCTTGGACTTCGTGCTCATGGCCGTTGATCAGGCGACCTTTGAGGTCAGCATACTCTGGCGTGAGAGGCAGAAACTGTTGCCCGGATAGGGATGCGAAGGCGTCAGAGATATCGCCTGCTCGCTTCTGAGCCTGTGTCGACGCTGCACGAAGCTGTGTTATGGCGCGTCTTGTCGGATATCGGACGGTTCGTAGAGCGGAAAGCATTTTCGGAATCGTAGATAATCGATGGTGTTTATAGGATGGCGTGCTCCAAATTGATGCTCCTTCCTTTCAACAACTGACCCATCATTATATATGTGCCTCCTCTCCGGTTCGATCGTGCTGGCGAAGACAGTCCCGACATTAGTACTGAGAGTTCTCACAATGAGGGGGAACTGTCACTGCGGACGGTCTGCCTAAAGCGGTATCGCGGGGTCGTGGTAGCTTCAGCCACACCTGTCTCCCCACAGTCAGCCCCGCCAAAAGCAGTTTGATCCGCTCTTAACCCATTGAGAAATCTGTGCAGCTCCGACAATCGCGAATGAAAGAATTTAGAACTCTCTTTGGCCAGCCTGCATGAGTGCAGTAATGACTGGATCGGGTTGGCTCGCCTGCACCTACCGTTTTTCTAGCCTACTATCCCACTTCGCTCCAGTCGATGACCAAAAACCGCCCAAAAGCTTCCGCGCCACGCCCAAGGCAGGGTAAAAGGCAGGCTGAATCGACGGCCCGTGGCTCCACTGACCGCCTTCATCATCGTGGACCCTGACAGGCAGAACGAGAGCAAATGCGCAGCATCGTCATGAGCGATCTGTGTACGGCTTCAGGTAACTGGGACCATGAGCGGGGTCCTCGCGGGCAGAGCCACTCAGAAACGCGGGAAATTGGTGTCATGCGGACGTGGATTCCCATGGGAGCAATAGAGTCCCCGGAATTGCCTCACGGAGCTTACTGCGCGTCTGTTAAAGTCTTGTCGACGCGTAGAGACGGTTACGGCGGGACGCTCTCCGCAGCCAACACAGCAAACTGCGTATATGAAGTATTGGTACCCGCCGCTGCATGCTGCTTCTCATATTACCAACCGTCAGCTTGGTAAACCGTGACAATACTCAAGCCCAGCATGTCGCAGTCATATCTACCCAAGGGTTTCCTGTGGGGATTCGCAACAGCAAGGTCCGTAACTCACCATCTCGTGTCGCTCAGTACCCCGCCACGGACCCCACCGTTCCCTATTTTTCCGTCACGTACTGAGTTTGAGAACACAGTTACCAGATCGAAGGTGCACCGCATGAAGATGGCCGCGCTGACTCCATCTGGGATACCTTCTGCCGCGTTCCAGGCAAGATTGCTGGAGGAGAGTCAGGCGATGTTGCCTGCGACTCCTATCACCGGACTGCGGAAGATATTGACCTACTGAAGAAACTTGGCGCGAAATCTTATCGTTTCTCGCTTTCGTGGTCTCGCATCATCCCACTCGGCGGCCGCAATGATTCGGTGAACGAGAAAGGTCTCCAGCACTACGTCAAATTCGTTGACGACCTGCGCGAGGCAGGCATCGAGCCGATGATTACTCTCTTCCACTGGGATCTCCCGGACAACCTACACAAGCGATATAATGGCATGCTAAACAAGGAAGAGTTTGTCAAGGACTACGAGAACTATGCCAGGGTCTGTTTCAAGGCTTTCGGTTCCAAGGTCAAATACTGGATCACCTTTAACGAGCCGTGGTGCAGTTCCATACTCGGTTACGGAACCGGACTATTCGCTCCCGGTCGTTGCAGTGACCGGAGCAAGAGCGCAGAGGGTGACAGCAGCAGGGAACCCTGGACTGTGGGGCACTCGCTCCTCATTGCTCATGGTGCGGCAGTCAAAGCTTACCGTGACGACTTCAAAGCCCAGGACGGAGGCCAAATTGGGATCACGCTCAATGGTAAGCGACACGGACTCATTGCACGTTACGCGTAATACCCTGCAAAGCTTCCGCATCCTGCCTCAGCCTCATGCAGGGGAAAACGAAAACTGACAGCATGATACGAGCGGACCGTTACTGACAGTAACCAGGCGACTGGACCGAACCATGGGACCCGGAAGACCCCAAAGACCGCGAAGCGTGTGACCGCAAGATCGAGTTCGCCATCTGCTGGTTCGGCGACCCAGTGTACTTTGGCAAGTATCCTGATTCGATGCGAAAACAGCTCGGTGAGAGGCTGCCAGAGTTTACCGCAGAAGAGGCAGCTTTGGTCAAAGGCAGCAATGATTTCTATGGCATGAATCACTACTGTGCAAATTACATCAGGCACAAGGACACCGAGCCGGACCTTATCGATCATGTTGGCAACCTCGACATCCTATACCAGAACAAGAAGGGAGAGTGGATTGGTCCGGAGACACAATCTCTCTGGCTGCGGCCGATGCCACTTGGTTTCAGGAAACTGATCAAGTGGCTTAGTGATCGCTATGGAGGTCCAACCTTCTACGTCACAGAGAACGGGACGAGTTTGAAAGGCGAGAACGACCTCCCTCTGGAGCAGCTACTGGACGATGAGTTCCGTTGCGAATACTTCAGAGGGTATGTTGGTGCCTTGGCCGATGCACACACCATTGATGGTGTCGATGTTCGGGGTTATTCGGCGTGGAGTCTCATGGAGTATGTCAATCTTTACCCTTCATCTCCAATCCTCGCCCTTGCGATGGTCCGAAGACCATCTCGGGAGGAGATCACCCGTTTACTACCGTCATACCTACACCACGTCCTCTTCCAGCAACTCTTCCTAGCTCCAAACATATACCTTTATTCGAGACCAGCGCTAATTGATTACCTGCAGCAACTTCGAGTGGGCCGAAGGCTACACGACGCGGTTCGGCGTTACCTATGTCGATTACAAGGGTGGCCAGAAGCGGTACCCAAAGAAGAGCGCGTATGAGATTTCGAAAATCTTTGAGAAGTATATCAAAAAGGAGTAGGGGCGTTGATACTACGAGTGGACGGGTGCACCTACCGGCGTGGCGTGGTGGGCACTCCACAACACGGAGATGAGGTGCAGAGAATGCTCGAGGAGGCCTTCTAGCAGTATTCTAGCGTCCGATCTTGCTTTGCTGCTGCGCCTTCGCATCGTCGGTGACGTGCATTTTGTGTTGAACGGCGAAGATATCTGATAGACTCGGAGGATCAGCCATCTTCAGGCAAGGATGGTTGCGTGTGCGTTCGTCCAAGATATCGCAATATTGAATCCGATCCTCCAACCAACAATAGCCCTCGTCAGTGTTGAAGGACGTGCATTGACACCCAAAAAGCCACTTCGGCCTCTCCCTCGGCGTCGATCGTGCATGTGGAGAGCGCGCGGCTGATTCCAGTTGATTGGGTCAGATTTGGTCAAAGCATTCGCTTGCCCCAACGCTGCATCAGCATCTTCACTGGACGCCTATCCGACCGCCTCAATTTCGCGCTCGTGCAGCCCGCTAGGCAGCCCAAAGATGCGGCTGCGGCATCTCGTGGGACGCCCAAAGGAATGACAGCATAGGACCCATTGCGCCGAGGCTTCGCGATTGCCGCGCCGTGGCCGATGTGGTTCTGTTCTCACGGAGCTCGACCACTGGTAGTCGGTCCTGCGGTGCCGCTCCGGAACATTCTAGTCTCAAGCTAGAAACACCGCCGGGTGGTTGAGGACTGCGAAGCGCGACTGACATTCGTATGCCAATGCGAATTCGTCTCAGCTTCCACCCTGAACATGATCAGGTGGAGCGATTACCCTGGCAGTTCCCGCAAACTTTAAATTCCGCAAGCCGTTTCAGAGTCGCACCTCGTGGCTGTCACCTCATAGCGCTATAATTGTTAGTGCACTTGTGAGGGGCTTTGCCTGGCGGAGTTTTGGGTCGGTGGATGATTTTCGGCTTGCGGAAGAAGCGTTCCAAAGTTTGCTCCGCCGGTGGCGCGCAGTAGGAGGAGAGGCCGTCGCTCGGAATCATCAGTCCAGTCGTTCGAAAAGGCAATATCTACGGGTCTAATTGCATGCCACGCGACAGTTTTCGTCAGTGACAGTCGACGCCAGCTGAAGGTTGCACACTCGCAGAAACGCTACAAAGACGCAACTGGTCCGAGCGGCGCGCTACCATCGACTGTTGTCTTGCGCAATCGTGAACGGACGTTGAGCTTGCAGAGTTCAGAAACATGGCACCCATGCGAAGCGTACCAGAACAGGGCCCGTGGAACTAAGTTCACCTGCAGCCATCGCATTCGAGTGAGGCAAGGGAGCCGGTATGCAGGAAACAATACTCCCTGCACGAAATGGTTACACAACATGGAGATCTGCTTCAGTCTGTGAATCCTATAACGGGCATGCGGTGCGATGAGCGCTGGAAGTTGTCAATAATGAAGCGGGAGATTGTGAAGTGAGTGCGTGTGTGCTGCGGGCTAGAGATCAGTATTGAAGCCGGATGCAATCAACTCCGCACACAGTCGCCCATGGAAGCTGCCGGTAGAGGCGATGACGATGGCAAGCAAGTGGCTTCAGGGGCAATAGTCTGTTGAGTTTGCCATCGTTCCTTGGGATTTCTGTATGGAATCCTCCCGTGAAGCCGCCATTGTCATGGTCCATACGCAATCGGGGGCATCTCCCGTGCAATGATGGCATCCACTCAATGCCGTTGACATGACAGGCGCAGCGACGATGTAGGCTTGATAGAGTTTACATGGAGGGGCGCTAGAAACGCTTCAGAACGTGTCGACACAGACGACGGTCGCGGGCGTGCTTGGACGCGCAGCCGTCATCGGATATCGACTGAGAGGTGAGGCGGCGTTGAAGTATTGCCGTTCCTGTTTCGACAAGACACAGCTGTAGCCGTCTCAGGTATATCGCGGTGTTGGTTACCCGCACGTCGGATAACGCTCTTCTAACCACAATCAGTCACCCCTGGTACAGATGGTGCGGCGCGGGTGCTCCTTGGTGACGATTGGTGACCCCACTTCCAACCTCGCAGCTTCATGTTGTTGATGTTCTCAAAGTCTCTTCATCACCACATGCAATCCTTCTCGAGTCTCACTGCGGCTCGCGGCAACGGGCCCTTAGCCTAGCGTTACCGAGTTGTTGCTCTATCATCGACGATGTCTTCCGACGTGTCCTCTCGTCCAATCTCAGCGCCAAGCGAGCTCGCCGTGGCTGGAGAAGCTCTGCGAAGCGACTGGGAGGTGAAGCAGGGCGAGCACTAGCAAATATCGATCTCGGCTGTTGTTCACTAAACGCATAGCCTCGCCAAGAGCATCTATGGGGAGCGGTGAACCACTCTCAATTTCGCTTTGCTCACAACGCCTGATGATGTGCAACTCGCGCTCTGGCGGATCGTCTGCATGCAGTAGGACGCGGTGCGCATCACTATTGGACTGGGCAGCACTGACGAGCGCGTGACTTTGGGCCTCATCCGCGCTGGCCGTCGCATATACCCAGGAAGCAATTGCGAGAATACGTAAGCGGCAGGCTCAAGCCACGCAGCTGTCTCTGGCCGTGATGCGGCCTGGAGGAGCGCATCACGGACTCGGCCCATGCTTCAGCTCATCTTGCCTCTGGTCGGAGGCGGAGGCGCTCGCACGAATGACGGGGCAAGGGCCACAGCGCCGCCACGTGCTTCCCGTGGCCGCCGAGTATATTTGCTGCTGCTGCTAATGCACACGCGGAGACGCAGAGCGCAGGTGCAGCGAGCCTGCACGGCAGCATGGGCAGCGCACAGCGTGAAACGCTCCACGGCCAGGCGTGCTTCGCGATAGAGTTCGTCGCCGCAGATCTTGTCAACGCCCATCGTGCTGCGGCATTGACGTCCAAACTAGCCTCTGGCTGCTATCAGGGCAGCACGTAACACGGGCTCCCGTCGCGGGAGACGGAGCTTTTTATTGAGACTTTCATGCTCGCCGACTACTACTGTGTACCTTGCGCAGCGCAGCGCAGGCAATGCATCCTGGTCCATGGCATGATCGACGGCCATGGCCAGGCTGGTCGCGCCGTCACATTGAAGGGAAGGGAAGGGATTGCACGCATGCTTTCACTGCTAGCCGGAGAAGCTCTCGACACACCCCACGACTGGTCAGGACGCGTGCGGGCTCTGCAGCGGCGAGGGGCATATGCTTTGGGCCATGGCGCCCCTCGGACAGGCTTCCCACGTGCTGACCACCTTGGCGCGTGTGGGGCCATGGCGCTCGTTCTTGTCCGGTGCCATCCCGGCATCGCTTCACGTCTGCGCTACATGGGGCCTGCGCCATAACAATCCTCAAACGTCACATTGGTCCGAAAGAGCTTCCTTCTTGCCCCCCTCACCTTCGCTACGGTCCGCATTATCGCGTGTTGTGCGCAGGGCAGCCGACTCGTGGCGACTGAACGACTCTGGCGCGCTGACGCCGGCCTCGCAGTCCCTTCTGGCGGTGTCCGGGTGGCATCCGCGCTCCCAAGGTAAGGTGGCCCGAGAGTGGTGTTGTGCAGCAATTCGCCATGGCCACGAGGAGTGGGGTGCTGTTACTCAGGCTAGAGCCCGTAGTGCCTTTCCAGAACAGACTGCGCTGCTATCCCCATGCAGGGTGAGGCTCCGCTAGGCGTCTGCCACCGCCGTTGGGAGCACAATGTGTGGTGCGCGCTCTGAAGGCAACCACCACAAGCGGGCTAGCCCACCACCATGCAGTCAACCAAGCCTCGTGGTGGCTACTGGAGGAGCTAAGGTGAAACGATTTCCCCAGAACCCACGTGTGCGTGTGGCTACATTTGGGATCCAGGATCAAAACGCAGCTAGTCCAGGGTTGAGGCATGGGACGCGAAGCCGCTACCCTTCAGGCCTGATAGCAGGTTATAGGTTGCTGCCGGCCATGTCTTGCACTGCACGTACCTGCCAGCCCACCGCTCTGCTTCGTTCCTCCCCTTTGCACTATAATCTCTTCTAATCTCCGCCCGTTTCCCTTACACAAAGACGCCCTTTGACCGGCCTGTCGATATATCTGTGCGTGCCGCCGCAGACCTACATACATCAATCCCCGTCCGGCGTCCCGATCCCAAGCACCTCCAAGTGCTCGTCATCACCTCAAGACACACTGCCAGACGCTTGGACCCGGCCAGTGTTTTGAGCCCCGCTGACATAGCAACCTGGACAACGCCTATACTCTCACCGCCCCTCGCGGATCCTCCATGACTTCAGTACTGCACTACCGAGATCCTATCGCCTATCGGAGCGACTTCATGAGTACCTCAAGCTACCATTCGCCGCACATGGACGGCCTCAAAAAGTCACCACCCTACGATGGTCATTCCTCCGGTTCGGAATCAAGGAAGCAAACCCCGGGCTCCAAGAAGCGGCCATCACGAGCAGGCACACGCAGTGTCACCACCCTCACCGCGGCCCAATTGGAACGAAAACGCGCAAATGACCGAGAGGCACAGCGAGCCATCCGCCAAAGAACCAAGGACCACATTGATACTTTAGAACGCCAAGTACGCGACCTAACCGCCCAGCTCGACAGCAGTTCTTCCTCAAGGGTCATGGACCTTATGCGGCGCAATGAAGAGTTAGAACAAGAAAACGCACTCCTGCGAGCACGTCTAGGACACGCCGTATCAGCATTAGGAGTTCCTGAACATGGCACAGGTATGTGACGAATCTCGTTTATTCCTTCAGCACAGATCAGCTGTTCCACTTGTCAACCAAGTTGATTTCTTTTTTTGCTTTTTGCTGTTTCGGCCCGCGCCCGTTCATGTGCAGCCGATGCTCTTTTCGTAAGATTGCTATATCTTATGTTCCATATTCATTCCTCCACGTCCGCTTCGAGCGACATGCAGCATCTGTAACGTCCGCCTCATGCTTTGTCCACGTCAAAAGTGGAAACGATATATGACAGAAAAACAAATTAATATTGGAACGCATGAAAGCTGACATGCCACAGGCGCACCATCTCCCAGCGACCGAGTTCAGATGCTCAGTCACGCCCGAAGATCGTCAACGGGTACCGCCAGAAGCGTCCACTCTGTTCCTGAAATGGCGACTCCTGTTTCACAGCCCGGGCATTGGCAATCACAGCAGCAGCAGCATTATGCTCATCATGTTTCTTCGCCCCATGTTGAGCAACCGCCAATGGGTGAAGTGCAAGGGCCACATCACGAGCCTGTGAGGTGGAATCCACATCCAGCCGCTCATCAACAGCACCATCCTGTTTCGATGACCACCCAAGACCCTTCAATCCATGCAGTGGACAATTCAGGAATGTCTTACCCAAGTCCTTATGGCATGGAAAGCAACGCGCGAGCAATGTCTTATCCTCTGGAAAACCCGACACTCGTCACTTCTCAACCTCAACCCATGTCAATGTCTGGTTATGGTACTCCGACCTCACATCCGTCACCTCACCCGTCCGAATACCAGCGACACATGAGCGTTCCCATGAACCACCAGCCGATGCCTCCGCAGCCTTCACACCAACAATCACAACAGCATACATCTGCCCCGTATACGTCCTACCCTAGCGGACCGCACCAAGGCTACGCTCCGCAAGTCAGTCATCCAAGCGAAATACCAATGATGGCTCATGCGCCCCACTCCCAGGCACAGATGATGAACGAACAGGGACAACACATTGTGTATCACATGCAGCCAAACATGAAGGTAGAGCACTGATAGAGGAGAGAATTATGCGCACACACATCCAGCCCTCGTCAGCTAGGATTCTGAACAAGGATGGTGGACAGAGGACACTATGGCGCAACCCAACAACCGATGCCCTCTAGCTGGAGACTTGAGCCGCTTCGCGCATGGAGCATTGCCTCACGGCGAGCGTCTGAAGCTTGGAGATGGCCCGACGCACATTCCAAGGGCTATCGTGGAAGGAGTCATTTCCCCATGAGACCACCAATCCACTCGGCACCCAGGCAGTCCCACGATTTGGCTTATGCCTACGGGCATAGCACGCCGAGGCAGTAGAATCTGCTTGTACAAATAACGACGATACCTGATACACGAGTTCGATAATAGTAATTTGAGTTCCCCACACCTCCAAGCTGCCTCACTATTGAGCTCACCATTGCATGAGCGGAATTGAAACACAATGCGCGCGTCCGCTAGACAGACTGAACCGCCCGCCCAGTGCAGGATCCGCACGGATTATCATGTTGTCATCAATACGGCGACCGCTCCACCAGCTAGCCGATGAAATTAGCCCAGCCCTTGCAATCGAATGGTCAAGAGCTGGCTGTGGAAGCTCTCATCCTTTACTATGGAATGTTCCGTGGATCCCTTCGACAAGGCGGGAGGACCTGACAAGGATGTTTCCGATCAAGCGCTTCACCTTCTCCGGAACGCTAATTCTCCTTTGGGAAACAAGTCCGCCCAATCCGAAGACGAGAACGAAACCTCAGCCCAAACAGCTCTTGCGGAGCCGTCGGAATAACCTCTCCACCCACGTACCTCTCACCGTATGCCCAGACTCTCTGCAGGAGAAGGAAAACTCGGTTGTACCTTGCACGCTGAAACATCGATATTCAAAATCCACCGGTTCTCGACATGATCCCTGGTTCAAGTCTGAGAGTGGATCTCTGCCGCGCTAGAGCGCTCGGCTACATGTAAGCGGCGCCGAAACACCGAGGCCAGCAGAAATCCTCCTGCACGGCCAAGCCACTAGCCTTCTCCCGTAGCTTCCGAGAACATGGTCCTGGCATCTCGTTAGCTGCGGCCAATCGCATACGGCAGCTGAAGCGGCCTGTTAGCCAGGAAACCCTCACACTCTATCTGGGTTCCCCTTCCGCATTCGGACCTGTGCTCACCGCATCGCTCAGGTGCGCTTGGGTGCCCAGTGTTGAATGGTCGGACTGTTGTTCCGAGCAAATTGGACCGCGCCGAACGGGGAGATCTGAAGACTGGGTTTCACCTTGTTGGAATCGGTGGTTTTGGGATGGCAAAGATTCGCGAGCGAGTTTTGTGCACGAGGCGCTGATGCGGTATGCGTATTTCGGCATAATATACATGGTCTGACGACAAATGCACTATGAACCACGCTATATACACATCACGAGGGAGCCGCTGCGGCCGCTTGTTGCGCCCGAATCTGCTTCAGCATCTCCGGATACCACCGCTCGCCTACATCCGGATGGCTCTTTACTCGGTTCATCAGCGTGGCCTGTAGAGGTGGAGATGCAAAGTCAGTGTATGTCTCAAGGATCCAACACGCACGTTGACCACTTACTTCGCCTAAATGTCCCCATCGTCCCTTGACGAATGTGAACTCGACATCATCCCTCCGCGCTTTACGCGCCTCGTCGCGCAATTTCAGCACATCGGCGGGAACATCCATGGCCTCAAATTGCGCGTCGTAACTCACGCCTTGGAAGAAGGGCACCGAGTATCGCGCTCCCTCGCCCTTGCGCGGACTCAGGACCCGATGAGTCGTCGATGCGCAGACGCCATCGGTAAGGGCTTCCATACCCTGGCCGATGGCGACGACCAGTGTGCCATCGATTGGCTTGCAATCTATCCATTCGCCTTTTGCGTTTTGTGCTTGCAGACCAAGCTGGTTGCTTGCTTGTAAGAGGTAACTGGTCAGCATACTGTCTTTATGCGGACCCACGCCCTGCCTCTTGATCTCCCATTTCTTTCTATCCATTTCGCTCGCGTTGGCTGGCAGATCTGGCACGTCGACTTCCGGGTACTTTACGACCTTGAGTTTGTGCTGTTGGTTCGTGTCGAAGAATTTGGAGAAGGAATCAGCTGGTAGGCCGATGGCCTCGGCGATCAAAGAGGTGAAGAGAGTGGAGATGTGTGACATGCGCCGCATGTAGTCTTCGTATACAGGTCTGAATTGTGGGAGGTATTGTGTTGACGGCCATTGGTTTGGTGCAAGTAAGTTGTGGTACAGCGGTGCCTCTGGTCCCGGGATGGGATGTGGTGTCGAGAGATCCAGCTGTTCGCGATGGTCTGGGTTGAAAGCTGTGGTCTCGTTATCGAGCTGGTTGATTATCAGCATGCATTACGAACATTCTGGTCTGGTATCTTTTCGGGTGGTACATCTGCTTTCCAACATCATGGGAGATACCCGGGTTCTTTTTCGGTGTTTGGGGGAGCGTTGTCCTTCCATGTCTTTTTCGAGTACATTACTTGCGTCATTTTTTTTACACTTCTTTTCGCATCGATTTCCGTGTTTACCAATAGATCACAATAGACACTTTCCATCCTCCTCTTTCCCCTCGCACCAATCAATAAAGCAGCACACCATTCCACCGCAATAACGTATAAAATCGAACACGAAAGAAAAAACTCATCACTCACCCTACTCCAACCCAAAAAGCTCTTCTCATTCTTCATTTCAATCCTCTCCTTCTCTTCCAGTGGCAACTCCTGAAAGAAGCCTTGACACTCTTTGATCACATCTTTGACCAATTGCTCCGGTAGTCCCGTCTCGCTCAGATACAAGAACCCTACATTCAGCAAAGCATGTCGTAGATCGGCCAGAAATGTAGGCTTCGTGGCTGGATCAAGGGCGTGTGACAATGGCAGGATCGGGAGTGTCGAGAAGGTTTGTGTTTCGGACATTTTGGAGTTCAGCAGTGGTGCCGGGGGTTGTGATGAGCTTCGAGGAATTAAGAAGGCGTGTAATATGTGCTTGATGTGATGGTTCGATGTCGGCGTTGAGCGCGTGTGGTTGCGGGGTAGATTCGGGCTTCGGGTGGTGTTTGTCGCATCATACGGCGGGGCAATTGCAACAACGCGACAACCTCGTGCTGGCGTTTGTCGCACTCGACTTCGAGGTGTTTTCTCGCTCGAATCTCCGCTACTATGGCCTCCGGTTTGTTTCTCGGGTCATGCACCTTCAGTACCGTGCCAACCACTTGAACGCCAGACCCAGGGCGGTCAACTTGAGGCCGGTGATTATGACCACGGAGATTGTTTCGAGAACGAAGAGCATGATGATAATCCCGCTTACTTGCTTGATTGACGGACACGACGACTGAGTGGATGTTTTGCGAGAGCAATCCCAAAGGTCGAAATCGAAATTACTCGTTCCGACCACGCTGGATCTGAACACACATACATATGCAAGCCCGAACAAATTTTGAACACGTTGAATCACGCTACACACCTCCATGCATCCCCATCCCGCGGAATATTCTCCACGCTCCATCGCCAGGTGCACATCGATGAGGCGTTCTAGCGTCCACGTGCGATTGAACGAGCCTCTCAGAGCCACGCAAGTGTGTCTTGAGAGGTACGAATGACACACGTCACGCAGTCGATCGGGCAAGTCACATGGCTATTTCAGCCTCCACAATCCATGTCCGACCATGAAGGTGACATAGTCAAAAACCTGACTTCTCCCATTGAATCTCGGGGTAAAGATACTCGCGGTGACGTGGAGTATGGGTCCCGTCTCCACAAATCCATTGCGGAGATCGAAGGGGCAGAATGAGGCGGAAATTAATCCGCATACCCGGCTATGCGCGAAGCAACACAGCAAACATTCCTTCGACATACTTTGATTGTATAGAGAACACCAAAGTCAACAATCTATCTAACCATGCATTCAATACACTTGCTCTAACAATAGAACTAAACGCTTACACCCAATCATCCCATCTCCAACCCTATTCCACCCGTAGCATAACGTTTTCGGCCAAACAAGCATTCCCCTACCATTGTACATGACCATGCTATATAATCTACAACGCATCCCTGTCCTAGGCCATGCCACGTATCATACGACTTAATCCACCTTTCCAACGCTCATGCATCGGAGAATAAAGCTTGTTGATATTTGCCGCAAAACGTTGCTTGTCATGTTGCGCCATTGTGGAGTCGGTATGTATAGGAGCGCGCAGCAAAGGACTGGGGTGCGATGGGTTGGGGAACCTGGGTATATATGTGGATGATATGGCTTGGAAGGTTTGGGATGGAATGGGACGAGATGAATGGAGAGAACTCGGATTTCGGGATCGTGGATTTGGACTTGGTAGGACGAAAGGATTAGCAGTGAGCGTGAGGGTTGAGGGGGACGTGTGATGCCTAGGTAAGCACGGAATGGAGCCGTCGTGTGAGAGTGAAGCATGTCTTTAAGTGGCAATGGCAATAGTTGTGCATCGTCGTGGTAGAAATGGTGCCAGGATGCACGTGTCTTGTAAGTAGTAGACGGAGAAGGCGATGTGGCGTTGATGTACTCGCATGGTTCGTTAGTAGCAGAACGTTCTCATAAGGTTTGGACAAATGCTGCGAATGCGTGGTATAGTGCAAAGGAAACTATATACCTATCAAGGGGAAGCTCTGTCCAGGGAAGGAGAAATGCCAGGTCTACTGTGATGCCAACAAATGCATCGCCCTCGCATGAACTCAAAAAGCCCTCTTTAGCTTCAGTATCGTGATTTCATGCCTCGTAAAACACATTCTGCCACTCGTCTAGTACTCCTTTCACCGCTTTTCCTTGGGATAATATGCAGGCTGGCCCTCAAGCGACTCTCCGACCCCGGTACGGTAGCTCGGCGGCGCCTGGTTGCCGAAAGACACCTGCTGGCCTGGTGCGGATCCGGAAGCATTGGGTGGCACATTGTTGTTACTGACGCCGAGTTGAGGGTCGAGATCGGTCGGCTGAATAGTACCGCCATCACCGCCTCCTACCATGACGGTTTGCTCGTTGCCGCGCTTGTCCTTCACTTTGCCGACGACCATGCCCTTAGCAACAGACTTGATGATAGCACGTCTGCTGACACCGGTGACGTCAATGTAGACAAGACCAACGTTCTTGACACCGCCTGCAATGTTGCTGGTGATGCTGCCTGCCTCAGCGCCGTACTTGTGACCAACAGCAGCACTTGCTGCAGCCCCTCCATGCGTCAAGATGGTCTTGCCGGAGTATGAAATGCCGTCTGCAATGGTGGAGAATGCGATGAGGGACTTGTTGAGAAGCCCAGGCTTATAGTTGTCGTTGGGGGTGCCATCAGGGTTCACGCTCTTGTGGTGGGTCTTTTTGTGCCCTGAGAGGCCTGCCGCAGCGTTCTGTGCATATTTGGTGAGCTGGCCGACAGTTTTCGCCGAGTAGCCAGCTACGCCAGTTGTGAGAGTGTTGATTTTGCGAACACGGTCGTGGGTCGCTGGCTGGAACATCATGGGCTTTTCATTGGGCTTGGTCTTCGCCATGAAACTCTCAGCACCCTGGACGAGCATGTTGCTCAGATAGCTGGAACCAGTGACAATGAGCCGCGAGGCAGCTGCCGAGTTTTGTACCAGGCCAGAGTCTTTGTAGGCAGGATGGCGGGCCATCTCGAGGTAGTCGTCTTCGAGCGGCTTGATGTTGATCCTCTTGCCGTCGGCGGAGACGGAGATCTCGACGGGGTCTGAGGCTACATTAGCATGAGTGAGGATCGGGTGTGTGTGTATGAGGTACTCACTCTTGGAGCCCTGCTTCAGCCGTGGGTCCTCAATGATCTGCGCGCCCTCGGCAAGCTCGCCCACGACACTGCCATTCTCCTCGTCTACCAGCACAACCTCGCCATGCGGCTGCTTGCTGGACCCCGCGTACGCCTCACCGGGCGCATAGTCGGCCGGGTTGTACGCCTTCAGGCCGCCTTTGCTCTTGTCGTGCTGCGGCGCCTGGGCGCGCTCAAGGAAGGCTGTGCATTGCGCCAAGATGGTCTCAAAGGTGTCGATATCCTCCTGCGTCACTGCACCGGCACCTTTGCCAATTGCTGGGAACTCTATCCGGGTGAAGGCGCCGCTCTCGGGGCCCAAATCCCATCGTGGAATGAGGTAGCTCCGTGGCGGCTGATGGTAGATCTGAGTCGTCGCGGGCAGGGGCAGGTCGAGCTCAGGAGGGAGGTTGAGGTGCAGGTAGAAGTCCTCTTCAGGCGCTTCATTCTGGCCGCGTGTGTTGCTGAGATCGGCAAAGGGCGAGTTCGTAGGGACCATCAACAGGGACAGTGTCTGCGGCCCTGAAGGGGTGAGGGAGCTCTCCTCGCCCTGCTGGATGTGGTAGGCCTTGATGCCGCCAATCGTGTAGAGGAGTCGGGGATCGCCATGGCCGCTCATACTGGCAAGCGTCGCAGTCGCGGGGTATCGAGCGTTTGGGGATGCAGGACAGAAGATGGCAGAGGGGCGGTGCGAGGCGTATATGATATGGTGCGAAGAGGGGTACCGTCTATTTTTGTGCGCGAGATGCAGCAGCAGCAGCAGTCTTTTTATGGCTTGCGACAGAAGGGAGGGCCAGGCGGCCCATCTGTGACAACCTGCTGGTGCTGCGCGCTTAATGTTACGTCAGGATGCAATCGACAGTGTGGGCCAATCAGGACGGCGGCTGAGCCACCTGCACTGCCACAATCTGGACCCTGCATTCCCGGCTGGTGTGGAACACACGCAACCTCCGCTTCCACTTTCGCCCCTTCACTTGTCCATCGTTGCGCGTCTCCCGTCGATCGAGAACCCTCTAGACTGTCCGTGCTCTGCCACCCAGCTCCGCCTAATGCATGCTTCACACAGTCTCAAGTGTCCTGGATGCAGATATCATGACTTTCATTCATCGTGGAGCTATTCATCTTGAAGTGACCTTCGCGCAATCTAGCCATAGACCGGCTTCTGGCTGTACCCTGGGAACTTCTGCAGCTGTGCCTTATCAATTGCCTGCAACTGAGGGCACCCGAGTGCACCGATAATGCTGCCGACAGCATTCGTCAGTCTGTCCAGCACGCCGAGCACAGCATCGGGCTTCGCCTGCGCAGACAACTGATAGACGAAGCATGCAAGATTGTTGCCTTGCAGCAAACTGGCCGAGTTGTACACACCACCAGTCAGGTCCTTAACGTCAACGCCGGCGAAAGAGTTGGTGGTACCCGTGTTACTGCAAGTGCCTGTCAATATCCGCGCAAGAGCATGAGGTTGTGTTGACTTACCCGCCAATGCTAAGAAACTTGGGGTGGAGGACAGCAGCATTGACCGCGTCCGCAAGGAAGTAGTCAGTGTCATAAGGATACTCGATTGCGCGTCGGTACTAATCAAAAGAGTTAGTCGCCTTGGCTAGCGGTCAAACGGTGCGTGGACATACCCAGTTCTCAGGAATCCTCTCGGTGCCCTGCACAGCATTGTAATTCTTGTTCGTCCCTTGGACACCGAACCACGACTGGACGACATCATACGTCAGCTTTCCTGCTGGGAACTCCGCGCTATGGTTTGCCATGAAGCGATAGATGAATGTGTAGGCTGCTGGCTGCACAAGAACTCCAGAGAACGGACCATTGAAGCTTGACAGAGTTAGCTAAGCTCTTCCTACCGCGTGCACCAACACCACTTACAATCTTGGGTTCTGCGCAATCTGAGTATCGAATCGATGCGACCGGAACGAAGTTAGCGAGTCGAGCGTGACCTCGCCGCCAGGCGAATAGTCGATCATTTCTTGGAACTGTGAGGTAACAGTCTCGTAGTTGTTGCCTGCTTGGTATAGATCCGGTCTAGTTGGAGAGGCATCACCCTCGTACTTGTTGTGCGACCCGATGAGACCGTTGCCCAGAACGCCAGTCACACCACCTTGAGCAAGAGAGGGCGTGCCACCCATACTCCAGTTCAAGACGTCACCATCAATCGCACCACCCAAGGCAGACAAGAAGATGGCGAGTAGTGGGCCCATACCCACTACCTTGGTGGTAGCGTCGATGTATTGGGTGACGGATGCGTAGCCATTGTGAGGTAGAAAATCTTCAGGACAATGAGCAATATGTCAAGAAGCTCGTTGTTTATACTTACTGTGGTTCGCAAAGGCATTGAGACCAGGGCAGGGACCCCTAAGGTCGTTCGGTCCAGGAGCCTTGTATTCATGTCCAGATCCAGCACTGACATTGACATACTGCGCTTTAGCATTGAACGTGTTCGCCGGTTCGAACAGAGCGGTTGCTGCACCGGCTCCAGCCTGCCTCTTCTCAAGGAGCTTCGCAATCTCCTCAGCGCGTTTCAAAATGCCCGGATCAGACGCCGCAGCATCCAGTATCGCAGCCGGGAAAGCATTCGCCAACGGCGCAAAGCCCACCAAGATTGTCGGAAGAATAGAAAGAAGATGCATTACGATATTATGCAACAAAGATATCCCTTGGTATTGGACACTTATGCATCTCCCTTGTTCCTTTACTTATACCAACATCCATCACCCACCTTTGCCATCGACCTACCCAAACAGGCAGTCCACTTTCATCTCACCACCAAAAACGTCCCTCGGTATTCTTCACATTCCCAGTCCCCTGGTATTATTTCCCCGCTGTCGATCCCCAGGCTAATTCACGGAGTGAATGCCATCCGCTAGCGTCGGTAATAATCACCCGCACGCTGATTCGCTGGACTACTTCCAAATGACCGATTCCAGACTACTACAACCGGTTTTGGATGACTGGCGCACTACTAACACGCTGGAAATAGGTGGTGCGACCGGGGCTCAGGTTAATTTGGGGTAAGGTCTGGGCAAGATCTCCGTTGTGAGGCGTCGTAGGCTAGGAACTTGCCGTGCATCGCAATATTATGGTGCAGTAGTGTAAGGTGGTAGTTCTTGACGTCACTTGCTTTCCGTGCTGTGCAAGTGGTTGCAATGGGGATGGGCCTCGGTATTTTGATGAAGTGTAGGGATTTATGGTGCGGGAAGGTGCGAGGTTACGACAGTGGCGGACTAGGTGTTCACGCGTGCTCGGCGATATGGATATATTTGATTGGAATTCACTAGTCTGTGAACTGCTGACAGGACTGTTCACACTGCTCTTTGTGGCTAGAAGGTATGCCTTGAGTCATTGGGCATTCAACAGATAGCTCTTTGCGGGAACGCACAGCGCGTGCCCAGGATGCTACGCAATCTCCCTCAAATGGCTTCAACGCGCAAATCGACGTTTGCGCATGAAGTAGCATGTAGCGGCATTCTCACTCGTATATCACAATTGAGGTATTAGAATTGCTTTGTACTCGTGTGAGCAAGCGATGCCTAAAGACCGTGGGCGGAGAACCGTCGCGTTACAGTTTACTAGTGTCTTTGTCCTTGTCTCAATTCACGGGTTCAATTACCCTTTGATGATGAAAACCGTCTACACAGCATTTCCTTTTTGTGTATGACTTCAACGTGGAGCGTTGTTGTTTCGTACAATGTGTCGATAGTGTGTCGATAATATCAGTATCGGAGTGAAAGCTCTTCGATCGGGAGATGGTAAGGTACATAACCTCTTGCTCTCAGGGTGAGTGGAACACTCTGCTGCATTGTTCAAGCAAACGCCAGCTCTTACATTGTTTGGGCACGTGTTAGTGGGAGACTCTTGGCGTAGCAAATGCGCCTGTCTGTATTTCTTGCACCATTTAATTCTCACTGACAATGACAATTCCACAACTGCTCCTTCAACACTTGCTCTCACCCTACTACCAGACCTCAACGAGTAACAATGGCTACCTCCATTATCATACCGTACACACCGTCGCGTCCTGTCGAGCCGAGCCGACCATCCTTCCTCTCGACCCTGCCGCCGGAGCTGCGAAACACAATCTACAGATTTCTCTTCACACGGTGCAAACCGGTGCCTCTACATAATGCTCAGGCGTACCATCCAAAGCCCCCGCCTAGGTCTGCATGTAAGAGTGATGAAGAGTATCAAACCGCCCTAGAGGATTGTGATCGCCTGATCAAAAAATTCGACGGCGCCGATAACCATTTCATCCACAACTTCCCAGTCGCACTTCTTCGAACATGTCGGCAGATCTACCACGAATCAGTCGGGATACTGTACGGTACGAATTCTTTCTGCTTTTCAAGAGCGCTTCACCGTGTTAGCCGTAACCACTTTGACAAACTCAGCCCGTTCGGATTATACGATGTGGATGCATACCATCCTCTGAATTACGCACCACGATGGCTCTCGGAAATCGGCGCTCAAGTGTGCTCTGTATACGAGATCTCCATTGACATCAACGCGTTGTGTGAGGCTCATGGGAAGTGGGCAAACATTGAGCTTCTCCCGCTGGCACGATTCTTCTGGACAAACAAAAACCTCCAGTGTAACATCTCGATCACAGATGCTGATAGCGTTCTCTCGAGACAAGTTAATGCCAACACAAGACGGCGGCGATTGCAAGACTCGTTACAGGCAAAGAAGCTTACCCTGAACCAGATTGTAAACGCTATCATTGTAGATGACGCATTGGGTATTAGTCGGTTTGCATACTCTAGTCGCCTTCTTGCATCGATTGAGATCAGACCAGACTTGACGGGGGCGACAGTTTGCTATGCCCCAGATGATGACGAGCACTTTCCTCTTCAAGTCGTGAAGAAATTCACTCTAGCAAATCTGGGCGAGACTATCAGATTTGACGCTACACCCTCCCGCGGCTTGCAAATTATACCTTACACCGCCTTCGAGATAATTTTTTGGAAAGCATGTCTCTCAGACGCTGGAATCGTCCTTGATCTTGACACGCGTTCAATGCGTGGCATTGACATGGCGTTGTTCCAGTGCAATAAGGCGCAAAGGGACCGTTTTGAAGAGGTTTACCTTCCAGAAGATTATCCGTTTACAATCAAGATGACCAGTCATCAAGTCATCACAGAGTTTCCTCAGTCTAGGCTTATGGGCAAGTTCGTATCAGGACCTGTGTTGCCCACCACTGTCGAAGAAATGTTGCTTAAGGCGTCCTGGGGACAGCAAAGCACGACGTTGGCGCTCAATTTCTTACTCACGGGAAAAACAGCACTGGACGAAATTCGCATCAATGTTCGTGACCTTATCGTTCACTCTCAACGTCTTATGCGATCGACGCGCCTGCAGATTACAGTCTGCGATCCCAACAACAGTGGCATCCACCAAGAACAGGTTACAATTCCCATGGCGAATTTCCACAAGCAGATGTTCTTGCTACTCTCTGACTTGATGCTTTCCTGGCCAGAGGGTGTGGCAAAACAGTGGAACTCAGCTCTGCCAGATATCTGGATGAACGGCCGGGGTACTCCGATCAAAGCCATATACAGAAAAGACCACACTGGACCGAAGCATAGCGTCGAGAATAACTACAATGATCTAGACGAACAGGGTTTGCATCATCAGGGAAACCTTTCAATCCAAGCGGTTCTGGCCCGGCTGCCCATGCTCGATGACGAGCGTTGGTCCAGCGCCCGCAAAATGGAGAACTTATGGAACCACTTCAGGGTAGTCTATTGGCGCATTTAGCCAGACCTGGAACTGCTTAAAGATTGGCATCGATTTCCGAGTATTGCCTTTGGCGCAATTTGCTATCGTAATGAATGAATTAGTGACTACATGACCAATGTAACAGAACAATACGAGCCTCAAGCCATTCAAAAGGACCTGCCCAAAAGTCAGGATTCAAGAGTCAAGTAGAAGACGAAAATGTTGTGGTGGGTGGTCGGATCGTGTAGAAACTCTTTTATCCGAAAAAAAAACATCTGTGCTGTGATCATATCACCCTGCAGCTGCGCCAGCCTTAGTTATTTTACAGTTTCGCCGATCCAGAAGTAAGCGTCTGCTGCACAAGTTCCAATACCCGCTCAGCCGTGCCCCTAGATTTATTAGTCTAGTCAAAGTCCATCTGATGAAGAACTACTTACCACGACGATTGATACCCCGCCCCAGAATGTCCATAACAATGCACAACCGGGACTTTCCACTTGCCTTTCTCCGTCTCAATCCTCGGTCCACCCTTTCGCGACGCTACACATGCTCATTAGTAAAAGCACCCCACCGCCACAAGGAAGCGAGAGTACTCACGCCTCAACCCAATATTCCGCGAAATCACCTGCACATCCTCCGGCCTGCCCAACTCGGGACACAACTCGCAGCACTTTTCCAGAATCTTCTGACCCAGTTCTTCGTCCCATTCGTCGCTCCAGTTGTTGTCGTCACGACTCCCGCCTAGGATCACGCCGCCGCCGAGTGGGCGCGGGAAGACGTAGTTTGTTACTGGGTCAATGCGGGCTGGGGAACGAAGGTACCTATTTCATCACAGTTCTCGTCAGCATAGTCTTTTGGAGCGAGGGGGTGTAGGGCAAAAGAAGCAAGTAATTATCTTACTGCCGCGTCCATTCATACATTCTGTTAATCGGCGTCTTGGGCTCGGCGACGAGGAGTGTTTGCCCGCGTGTCGGGTACACGTTTGTGTCTTTGATGTCGCTGAGGTGCAGGGATCCGAGGCCAGTGCAATTGATGAGGAGGGATGTGGAGGGCAGATCGGTAAGGAGGGAAGTTAGAGATGTATAGTGGCGACGGACGAGTTTGATGCCTTTGGAGAGGGCTTGAGATTGAAGCCTGAGTCGAACAGTCAGTGGTTTGATTTGGTTCTGGAGAGGATTAGAAGTGCATAGTATAGGGCTTACCAGGTCAAGTACACGGCTGTGTTAATGCGGAATGTGCTTGGCCAATCCTTTCCAAATTCGACATCTTTGGGTAAATGCTCTTTGCTTATATCTTTGAGCCCGCCTACAAGTTGATCGTACCAGATTTTGTTCGTTCCGTCGCTAAGGATTCCCGTCTCTTCGATCGGAGAGTCAAAAAAAGACCACATCCCTACGAACGTTCAGCATATTAATATCATCTTAAAGTACTCCGTCAAAATACTTACCCATTCGACCAATTCCTGCCTCGTTGCCTTCTCCCTTCTGCACGACTTTGCATCCCCATACATTTTGGCCGTCGACCAGCTGAGCGAAGCGCTTGAACGTGACTTCATCTAGTTTCTCAAGTGGGCCGTTGTCATTGGCCATTGAACACCAGTTTGCGCCAGCCCATGGAGATGCGTACTCGATTGACCGGTCACCGGGGAGATGCTTTGCTACCACGGTAACGGTTGAGGAGGGATACGTCTCAGCAAGAACCAGGGCAGTAGAGAGACCGATGACACCAGCACCAAGGATGGTAACATTGTGGGGCTCTTGAGTCGTCATGGCTGCTATCACGAAGCGTGATCAGGGCGGTGATGCGAGTTTGATATGGGACGAGTCGAGTCTGTGACAGATGTGTAAGTTCCTAAGAATGCTTATGGAATGATCAGGTACGCCTTCATACAAAAGCTATATATCTAGATTGAGGATCACAAAGTGTTATATACTGCATCAGCCCGCTTCCTTCATCCCACCTCATTACACCACCAGCCTTGTCCGACGGAAATGGCCCGACCCCAACAACTCCATCGAGCCATACACCTTGTCAAAGCCGAGCTCAGACAGATCTTGCTGTGTACGATTGCGTAAGAAACATTAAATCAACTCACCTGTGTCCAATGGGCGCTTGTGCAGAGTTGGGTGCTTCGGAATAGAAATGCTATCGGGATAAGCTCAGAAATAGGCTAGTCGTAGCGGGATTCCAAATGCGGGTTGGCGTGGGCTGCGCAGAGGCAATTTTGGACGCGGTGCGATATCCGATGATCGTGGAAAGTTCATCAGTCAGGTTGGAAATTATCGGGAGTATCCCTTCGCCATGCAAGTGTGTTTGAAGCGAAGTGAAGTGCAAAATCGTTGTGGCTACATGGTGAGAACACTGAGTTGGAATAATTTTGTAGCATCGCGGAACACTTAATGGCCCAGTGTTTCCTCCTGGAAAAACAATCGCAACACACCCTTTTCCACGAATTGCTAGAGTAAAATAGGGTATCAGAAGAAAGAGAAGTGATGCCGAGTAGTTTGAACTCTGCTCCGCGACCAATAACACTAAAACATTACAACCGATTTTTCCCAATCCCAGTACTTTTGCATTTACAATCCAAAGACCGAGTAAACTTATGGCATTGGCTATTGACCAGATTGCTTCATGAACCAGTCAGAGCTAATACCAAGTCAGTATGCACAACTTAACTATACCACGAGAAAGCAATTACCTGGCATCAACCATATAGTTCGTGATATTCGATTCGTTGCCAAATGCGTTCTCAGGCATCTGCATGCCATCGGGAGCAGGATAGCTCATCGATCCCTCTATCGATACTGGCAGCCTCGGCATATTGAAGAAATCAAAAACGTCCAAATACTCCAGCTCGTTCGGTGCTGGTGTGCGAGCTGGCGTCACCGAGGGCAGTCTGGCGTTGCTGTTGAGTTTCGGTTGTCGCGAAATGAGAAAGTCGAGATCGAATGCACATCTTCGCATATCCGCAAGGATCTTGACGGTCGAAGGTGTGACGCGCTCTCCATTCAGACCGGTTGGTGTTTGTTGCGACTCTTGATACTCTGAGAGCACGCGCAATAGGAGATTTGCATATCGCGTGCCGACCTCCCAATACTGACCAAGCTCTTGTAGAGTACTGACGAGTAAATTGATGGATGTGTCCACTCGATGATCAATCGTGGATCCATGTACTAGCAACACGCGTGCTGCAACCCAGAGCGAGAATGCGAATGGTGGGCCAAGTTTACTGAGGAGGCCATTGTCTCGGACGCAGGCGCAGAGCGCGGTTATGGTTTCGACAGCGCTGAGGCATCTCTGGCTTGCTGAAAATGACGGCGTAAAGATGGGTGATCGATGGGTTGGGTACGCCGCGGAAGAGTGCAAACGTATCACAGTACTGGCAGTGTCAGCAACGAGCAAAGCGATGGACTTGGAGGAGACCTACGTGTGAAAGGCGGCATGCAACATGACCAGACCACTGTTTAAGCTCTGATTCATGCCTGGCTTAGCAAACACTCTCGCAGAATTGCCGAATTCCTGTGGGAGATTATACTTCCATTCTTCAATGGCGTTGTCCAATTCGCGATATTCAGCTTGCCACTTCTCGACATCTGACAAGGAGGTAATGTCGACTGGTTTCTTCAAGAATTTGTGCACCTTAGTCAATATGCCCAGGACCTCGACATAGTACGAAAATGACCCCAAATTTTCTGGTCGGTTCATGCTGTAGTCAGAACGCGTGGAGGTATGGAACCACCTAGTCTCTACTGGCACGTTACGTGTGTAGAGGTCGTCACGACATGGCAGTCGCCGGTCAATCTCGTTCTCGTCTAAAGCGAACTCAAATGCTGTTGCGACTGTCGCATAGCGATCAAGGACATAAATCATCCAGAACAGGCGGCGGCGGCTTTCTTCCTCTATCCAGTCCTTTGGCTCAGGCAAGACGATTGCGCGCAAGGTGTAGATGGATGCATACTGCGGAGCAACTGCTGGAGAATAAGTCTCCATCGAGAGGCCCAGCTGGACCACGCTACGAGTGATCAGCGCGAGCAGGTTCCAGCCAGGCGGGCCATTCGAACAGCCTACTACATCAAGCGCCAGGATGACCAAGGCTTGCAAAGACTTCACTGAGCTGTTCTCAATACCGTATAGCAGGACCTTGGACTTGGAGCTCGCATGGTAGCGTTCCCGCTTCTCAGCTGTCAAGCGCTGGTCCGTGGAGAACTTTACGGTAGTGGCAACAACGGCGTGCAAGATGATGCGATCGGCCTCATCAAGACTCGTTTCTCCGAACAGTGAGTTTAGCGTTGTCTGGCGATGCAGGATCGGACACCATGGGTAGATGTGCTTGAAAAATAGATCGACCAGACCGTATAGCAGGTCATAGGGGGGGAAGTCGGCGTCGGTTTGTCCTAAGGCTCTGGCCATGGAAGGAGCAAACTGGTCGTTGTATGGCGCGAAAGCGTCTCTCTGCATCCCACCCATGCTCTGCGACATATCATCGTGCTGCCCGTGGTAGCCATTGCCAGTGACCGAGGGAGTGGGTCTTCCGTCCGTCACACCGGCACTGAATTGGCTTTGTATGGCCGATTGCGAAGGAAATGTTGGAGTGGATTTCTGGAGGAAGAGAGCGGTTTCGGGGCGTGGGATGTGAGGTGTCTGTAGGATGGGCGGGCTACGGAAGGAAGCGACCTCTTGTGGGGAAGGACCGGAGGATACTTGGTTGTTAGAGAGCTGGTGGATCTGATTCTGTTGTTGGACGATGAGCGACTCGAGTTTGTCTACAGGCGCGCTTGTTAGTAAACTGACACAGTGGCGCTCTCTCAGATTGTCGCTGGATGCTAAGGATCTTGTGTCGCTGCTGACCCAGTCGCGCGTGCGGGCGCAAGGTGTGTTCCACCGCAGCCATCACCACAGTGTTCAAATGAGCCTCGGCACCACAAAATCACACATCGGAAGAGGTGCAACTCACCAAGACGAGCCTCCAGCTCTCGACCGTAGCCAGCGCGTAGACCTGGCTTCTTTCTCGGCTATGACATGTCAGTTGTAGCTTCTACTGTGGAGAGCTGCGACGCACCAGATATACACACACACTAGAGTTCTTCAGACACCATCCACAGGCAGGATGTCCTACATGTGCGTGCGAAGTCAGTATTTGCACTTGGTGGGATGCTCGTTGCTTTTTCTTTCTTACCTCGGTCGCATTTCACTTTGCGCGTCTTGCATGTTTCACAAGACACGCTCAGCGGTCGCTTCCTTTTGCCTGAGGTGCCGCTCTGGCTGCGGTCGACTGCTTCGTCTCCACTCGAGCCCTCATCGCTCCAAGAGGGCGCATCGGGCGAGTGCTGCGACAGCTTGGACGTTCCATTGGGGCTCGCGACGTGCTGAGACGCTGCAGCGCCGTTGGTAGCAGGATTTGCGTCCATGGCGGTGGCTCGATTGGGGCGTTGCTGCTGGAGCGTGTTCTTCGGCGAAGCAGAGACCGAACCCTGGGGGACTCGGGCAATAGGCCTCGGCGGGGTTAAACACAATTAGGATGCTTCCCCGGGTTTCGTAAAGATGAGTCTCGATCTTCTCCGCCCCCGCTGAGTGGTGGCTTTAGCTGACCGGTGCTTAGGCAATGCGATTAATTACCCCCAACGCCCGGACCGGGTGAGTATTAGCCGTGGTGTGTCTTTCTGCCGACTGTGCCCAGCGAGGTCGCTCCACGCGATCCGATCCACTTGTAGCTCTGGAGTGTCACAACGGCAGCTGTTCGGGTCGTATACCGCAGCGAGATCGACCGAAGGAATGCTCGAGGATGTCTCTGGCCCAATTTTCCGCGTGCCGGTTCCTCCAACTGCTCATGCAATAACTATATAACATCGGACGTTCTCGTACCCCTCTTCTCTTTTGTGACCTTCTATTCTTCCGATCTCTCTTGCCCACCATGCCTTCCGTCGCAAACCCTAGCGCTGCGCGCTCCTTTCCCACAATCAAGTCAATCAAGACTTTCCTTACTGCAGGTCCCGGATCTGGAGGCGTGCGTTTACAATTACAATTTAACCGCATTCCAGCGCATTGCTGATACTTGTCCAGGACTACCATAATGTTGCAGGTGGGCATTGGCTCATTGACAGCAAGATAAGCACGCCCATGAGCCAGTACGAGCAGTATCGCAAGTCTCGCACATCATGGGGAATCAATGTTTTGGGCAGCTTTTGCGTGGAGTTGGAGGCTACCGATGGTTCCAAGGGTTTTGCCACAGGCTTCGGAGGTCCGCCAGCATGCTGGTTGGTCGCAGAGCATTTTGAGCGATTCTTGATCGGCCAAGGTAAGTTGATTCGCTCCGAGGGTGGATATTATTAAACTAGTTCTAACACTATCTACAGATCCAAGAGACACAAACCATATGTTTGAGCAGATGTACCGTTCCTCCATGTTCTACGGTCGTAAGGGTCTTCCGGTCGCCGTCATCTCCGTCATCGATCTAGCAATTTGGGATCTTCTTGGCAAGATCCGAAATGAGCCTGTATACAAGATGCTTGGTGGAGCAACACGTGAGAGGTTGAACTTCTACTGCACTGGCCCTGAACCAGCAGCGGCGAAGGAGATGGGCTTCTTCGGTGCCAAGGTGCCATTGCCCTATGGACCTGGCGAGGGCGTTGAAGGCTTGAAGAAGAACGTTGAGTTCTTGACAAAGCACCGTGAAAGCGTTGGACCTGACTTTCCTCTCATGGTTGATTGCTACATGTCGCTCAATGTGCCCTACACCATTGAAGTGGTCAAGGCGACGGAGCACTTGAACCTGAACTGGTGGGAGGAGTGCCTGTCGCCTGATGACAGCGATGGCTTTGAGCAAATCAAGCGGGCGCACCCCAGGATGAAGTTTACCACTGGCGAGCACGAGTACTCACGATACGGCTTCCGAAAGCTCATCGAAGGCCGCAATCTGGATATCCTGCAGCCCGATGTCATGTGGGTTGGCGGCATGACTGAGCTCGTCAAGATTGCAGCCATGGCAGCGGCATACGACATTCCAGTCGTTCCCCACGCCAGTGGACCATACAGTTATCATTTTGTTGTCAGCCAAGCCAACTCGCCCTTCCAGGAGTACCTCGCAAACTCGCCCGATGGCAAGTCAGTACTACCAGTCTTTGGCAACCTCTTCTTGAATGAACCTATCCCAACCAAGGGATACCTGGACGTCAAGACACTGGATCTGCCCGGATTTGGCTTGGAACTTAACCCCAATGCTGGTCTCATCGACGCTGCGCGCATCCTAAACCCCGCGCCCGCGAAGTCGCTAAAACCAATTGAAGACAAGCAGCCTGAGTCATCAAGTGAAACAAACGGCGTCAATGGCCATGCGTAGATATCTCGGTTCTCATCATCCGGCGTTGGGAGGTAACTACTTGATGTTGCAGCGGGCAAGAAGGTCGCTGCTCTTCGCATGTCTAGACGATTCTGGCGTTATCGATACCGCACATCTGGAGCATTCATAAGCAACGACACGACTTTCAATATCATTATGCAGTATGGAATCATGTTAACGACAATCGTATCGTGCTCAAACCGTGCCTATATTTAGTGACGATTGACGGTGGCTGACAGATGGCGAGGCTCGGTTTCGCCTCGTGCGGGACGCATGCGGTGAGAGCTCGCCCGCCGAGTGGGGCAATGAGGTAGGCGCAGCTGGAGCTGAGCTTTGTGCATAAACTTTAGTAGCAGACCTCAACAGCTCGCCTTTTCTTTTTTTCTCCTCCTTTTCATACGCTTCGTACAACAACACTTTCAAAACTCAATTGCATCCCTCAAAGACACAAACAACCCCGCAACGTACACAATCTACCCCACCATGGAGGCTGTCAAGGAGACCATCAACAACGCCCTGGAGGCACTTCACATCACCAGTGCCAACCAGGCGCCTCCCGCAAAGGAGCCGACAGAAGAGCAGCTGAAGGAGCTGCGATCTAAATACGAAAAGGCCGGGCAAGAGCAGGTCTTCGCCTTCTACGACAAGCTGTCGACCGCCGAGAAGGCTGCGCTCTACGAACAATTGAGCAACTTCAACCCCGAATACATCAACGAGATCACCGAGCGCGCGCTGCACCCGGCAAAGTCAGAGTCTGACGAGTCAAAGATCGAGCCACTCCCCGAAAATGCCACCTCCTCGATCCTCGACTCGAAGCAAGAAGACCTGGACAAGTGGTATAACAGCGGTCTGGAGCTGATCGCCGACAACAAAGTGGCGGTCGTCTTGATGGCGGGCGGTCAGGGCACTCGGTTGGGCAGCTCAGCACCAAAGGGCTGCTTCGACATTGGCCTACCCAGCCAGAAGTCGCTGTTCCAGCTCCAAGGTGAGAGGATCAAGAAGGTCGAGCTACTTGCAGCCAAGAAGCACGGCAAGGATAGCGTCACAGTACCATGGTATGTTATGACCAGCGGACCTACACGGGGACCCACGGCCAAGTTCTTCGAGGAGAACAACTATTTCGGGCTGAAGAAGGAGAACGTCACCATCTTCGAGCAAGGAGTCCTTCCTTGTATTTCGAACGAGGGCAAGATTCTGCTAGAGAGCAAGTCAAAGGTACGTCAACCGAACAATCTAGGCGCTTATAGGAGCTAACTATGCTAGGTTGCTGTAGCACCTGATGGCAACGGTGGTCTCTACCAGGCACTTATCCAATCAGGAGTTGTCCAGGACATGGAGAAGCGAGGTATCCAGCATATCCACGCCTACTGTGTCGACAACTGCCTGGTAAAGGTTGCGGACCCAGTCTTCATTGGCTTTAGTGCCTCGAAGAACGTCGACATTGCCACAAAGGTCGTCCGCAAGCGAAACGCCAAGGAATCAGTTGGCCTGATTCTACAGAAGAATGGCAAGCCCGACGTCGTCGAGTACTCCGAGATCGACACTGAGGATGCGGAGGCGAAGGACTCGAAGAACCCAGATCTTCTCAAGTTCCGTGCCGCAAACATTGTCAACCACTACTACTCGTACAAGTTTCTCGAGTCCATTCCAGAGTGGGCGAAGAAGTTGCCGCACCACGTTGCACGCAAGAAGATTCCTTTCGTCAACACTGAGACGGGCGAGACCGTCAAGCCAGAGAAGCCGAATGGCATCAAGTTGGAGCAGTTCGTCTTCGACTGCTTCCCGTTCCTCACACTGGATAAGTTTGCATGCATGGAAGTCAAGCGCGAGGACGAGTTCAGTCCTCTGAAGAATGCTCGTGGCACAGGAGAGGATGACCCAGACACGAGCAAGCAGGACATCTTGACCCAGGGCAAGAAGTGGGTGCAAGCTGCAGGTGCAACGGTTGTCAGTGAGGACCAGAAGGACGGCATCGAAGTTTCGCCGCTGATTTCATACGTAAGCCACACCAGTCTCCATAGTTGTTCTCCTTGGATACGCTAACAAATTCACAGGGAGGTGAAGGGCTCGACTTCCTCCACAGCCGGACTATCAAAGCCCCTGCCGTGATCGAGTCAGAGAACTAGAAAGGCTTGCAGTGTCGAACAGGACTAAGCATCGAGCCTCTGATCGAAATGTCTGTAGATGTTGCAGAGCAAGGAGTAGCTATCACGGTGGAGCATTTTGGGCTTCCGCCACTCACCAGACGCTCGGGCACGAGTGCCGCCAGAATTATAATGGAATCACGACGCTCTTCTGGCTGACACTGTCCCCACAAACATAGATAGAGAAAAAGCCCATGATTATGATTTGCCAATGAAGGTATGGAAATTTGAGCTGCAAGTGGCTATTTAGCCGATATCAGGTCATTCATGCAGGTCCCGTGCGATGTACGCTAACCAGTGCCCGCCAAGAGCGATGTCATTCCGTGAACTACTTGGGAATCATGCGATTTGCACGGCTATGGTCATACTCTTCGTAAATACCACCACGACTGACAAATCCTGCACCTGGAATTATCGGGAGAATTTCGAGCAGCGTTGGACAAATTGTCAACCCTCGTGGGCCAGAGCAGCAGCCATTGTGTCATATGTGGGGAGCTAAACATGGAGGGGGAAGCGACGCTCTTGCGGCGGCAGAGGCGGCGGGGTCCGAAATACCGCATTGGAGCTCAGATAGCCAAACAGAATGCAGCGGAAGCGCTGACAAGGCACGGCGAAATTTTCTAGCATCAACGTGGCAGGCTCGCGGTGCGTGCGAGTGCTGCGGGCTGCCCGAATCTGGCCCGCTTAGGGCTGTTGCGTGCATTTGCAGGACAGGACAAGACCTCGGGAAGGCCCCAAAATTGCGCTACTAAGGCCTGCCGGAGCGCAGGGGCAAGCGCAACCACCGTTTCTCGCCCAGGTGTCGGTCCTTCGTTCACCCTGCAAACTCTCTCACCACGCATATCCCCACGCGCTCGGAGGAAGGTCGCAGTTGTTGAAGGACGGTCTGGAAGCAAGATTGCAGCAGTATGTGTCCCTCTGATGCTCGTCCAGCACCATGCGCTCGCGTGCGCTCGCTCTGGGCCTCGGCGAGAGCTTCTCCGTTGTCCCGCGCGTGTTGCTGCCCCTCGACCCCCCGGCGCCTGCAAATTTCTGTTCGCGACCAGAGCTGACCGACGGCGCAGGTGAAGGATTCGTAGAAGAAACGAGAACAGGTACGCGCGATCCACATACCTGCGGTTGCGCATCTTACTGGCGCCATTGCACCGGCCGAGAGCAAACGTTGCGACAACCGCTGGGCTCATCCTTCAAAACACGCCCCACGTTTCGCTTGCGACCGAGCCCCCTATCACGACCTCGAGAGTCAACCTGGTACTCGGATATATACTTACGCCAGGCACAGATACACGCGGAGGAACCAGCAACATGTCGTCCCTATCTCGTCGTGCTTGCTTCAAGTGTGGCAATGTCGGCCACTACGCAGAGGTGTGCTCCTCGTCGGAGAGGCTTTGCTATAATTGCAAGCAGCCAGGTCACGGTTCGTCTAGGCTCAAAAGCGCGCATTCGACGTACACTGACTTTGAGACTCAGAGTCGAACGGATGCCCTCATCCTCGCACCACGGAGACCAAGCAGTGCTATCACTGTGAGTCGCCCCTGCCTACTTCACGAGAAGTATGAGACAATGACTGACCGCGCACCAATATCAGGCCAAGGTCTAGGGCACGTACAGGCGGACTGCCCAACGCTGCGCCTGAGTGGCGCAGGCACGAGCGGACGCTGCTACTCTTGTGGTCTTCCTGGCCATCTTGCCAGGAACTGCACGAACGCACCAGGTATCGGAGGCGGTCGTGGAGCCGGCGCCCCGCGTGGCGGCTTCGGCGGTCGTGGTGGATTCGCTGGCGGTGCCAGGACTGCCACTTGCTACAAGTGTGGTGGACCAAACCACTTTGCTCGTGATTGCCAGGCGGCAGCAATCAAGGTAAATGGATGCATATATAATGCTTCAATACCTTTTACTGACCAACCTAGTGCTACGCTTGCGGAAAGTTGGGCCACATCAGCCGTGACTGCACCGCTCCCAACGGCGGCCCACTGAACACGGCCGGTAAGACCTGCTACCGATGTGGCGAGACTGGACACATCTCCAGGGATTGCAGCCAGCCCGCCGAAACCGATGTCAACGGCGTCGGTGCCATCCCCGCCGCAGCTCCTCAGCCAGTAGCTCCCACAACTGCAGTGGCTTAGGCAGCCAACACAGCATACCATCATATCGCTGAGCGTGAAATCCCAGCGACAACATTTGCATCATCTACCACATCTCATTCACAATCGTTACACAACAATTTCAACCCTTACAATCTTTTTTCCTAGCCTCTCAGCATCCATTCGGCACACCTGACGCATTCACGAGCAAGAGAAAAGTTTCTTCACGATTCCAACGCTGATACCCACGGAACGATTTATATCCCTTACTTTACCATTCGACCATTATTTCGGAAAGGAAACAGACGACGGCTTGGTGATGCGCGAACGGCGGCTCTCATCTTTTGCATACATTCCAGCGCAAACTTTGCTTCACGTCCGAGGCGGAGTCGGCGCAGGATCTGTTTGAATAGAGGAGGACTTTGCTGGAACCTTGGAGGCGACTGTGGTGGGATCGGAGGGATTGGGGGTGGATACAGAGGAGGAGTGAGCAGGGGACGTTACGTGTATTAGTTGGATCTGAGGAGGCAGGTTTATTGTCTCACACCCCTTGTTCTATACATGACATTTATGTCTTATAAAACCTGTCGTCAAACGCAAAGCTGAAATTCCCAAACAGTGATTGGTTCGCTGGGGTCGCTCCCAGACCATAAGCATCGCAAAGCTTCCAGCGGCCTGTATGATCTTACCGAATCTTCAGATATTCCTGCATACTTCACAGGAACAGGCACTATAACTTTGTCCGAACAGCTTGCGCCTCGGCTTAAGATGGCCGTTTTCGCGAGAATTCGATGACCGGATCGAATTTCGTGACATGGGCGACATCAGGACGGACATCGTTGATGGTGCCATCGTGCTTTCCTCCTTCAGCACCAACACGTGTTTTCGCGTTCTAGCGTGTCAACCGAAGCATCGCTCCTGCCACCATCTCTCGCTCTCGCAAATCTTTCTGCTCATTTGTACTTCACTCTCTCATTATCCGGCTTCAGATCATTCGCTGCATCCATTTGCTTCTCCCCAGCCCTGCATCACATAGATCAGTCATCTATTCTCAGTAATCGATCATGGCACCGTCATCAGTAGCGAGTGACGATTCTGCGAACGATGTGAGTGGACTCACTGATCTTGTTGCAAAACTTCATTGGACTCAGTCTGCACAGGATTCATTCATCGTCGACATCGATGCAATCCAGGCGCACGGCATCGGCGCTGTCGATATCGCGAAGTTGAAGGCAAATGGTTACTATACGATCGCCTCAGTGCATTCCGCAACCCGCCGCAACCTCCTGAAGATCAAGGGCTTCAGTGAGATCAAGGTAGACAAGGTCAAGGATGCAATCACGAAGTGCCAGGTCAGTGACAGCTTTCGTTCCCCGCCGCCACCAGTATCACTGACAGTGGGTACAGCCTGCTGGGGGTGGCTTTCAGACTGCACACGAGTTAGGTCAACAGCGGAAGCGCGTGCTGAAGATCTCCACTGGCAGCAAACAGCTCGACACTGTTCTCGGCGGGTAAGTGCTTGCTCCGTCTCTTATGCGCCTACAGCGGTAGCTTACATTACGCAGTGGATTTCAGACGATGAGCATCAGCGAAGTCTTCGGGGAATTCCGATGCGGCAAGACGCAATTATCGCACACCATGTCTGTGATCGCACAGCTTCCAAAGGATATGGGTGGTGCTGAAGGCAAGGTGGCCTACATTGGTATGCAAGCGCCACTCATGCGCAAATATATATCTGACTGAGATCTTCAGATACCGAAGGCACCTTCAGACCTGAGAGGATCGCTCAGATTGCTGAGCGCTTCGGTCTCGATCCAGAGACCAGTAGGTGACTGAGCATCACATCTGCTACGTTACACTAACAATTTGTAGCCCAGGACAACATCACCTATGCTCGCGCCGTCAACTCAGAGCATCAAATGGAGTTGTTGAACAAGGTGGCAGAGTTTTTCGTTGGAAACGAGTACCGTCTCCTCATCGTCGACAGCATTATGGCCTTGTTCCGTGTTGACTACACTGGTCGTGGTGAGCTCAACGAGCGCCAACAGAAGCTCAACCAGTTCTTGTCGAAGTTGACACACGTCGCCGAAGGTGGGCTACCTTCCATTTGTCCCCGGATTTACGCTGACCAGTCAAAGAATTCAATGTTGCTGTGCTTATGACGAACCAAGTCCAGAGCGACCCAGGAGCGAGCGCCCTGTTCTCTGGCGCTGACGGCCGCAAACCAGTTGGAGGACACATCCTCGCACACGCCTCTACCACTCGCATACTATTACGCAAGGGCCGGGGCGAGGAGCGTGTAGCAAAGATACAAGACTCTCCAGGTCGGGCACTCTAGCCATCAATTTACATGGAGGGACTGACTGACATGAATTGCAGATATGCCCGAAAAGGAAGCAACCTATATCATTACCAACGGCGGCATCAATGATCCGGAGAAGGTTTAAGAGACCGAGGAAGGTGGAAGGTCTCTCTGCAATAATAAGGCAATGTTCGGGGTAAGATGTTGTGCATCGCGGACGCTGATTATTTGATGGATGTGTGAACAATCTGGCAGACATGAGACTATCGCAATGTTATTGTGGCATGGCACAGCCATGAAAAGGCGACGGGCTTCTTCGAATATCATGAAAAATAGTGGTATTCTCATTCACGCAATTCATTGCATGCATTGACCTAGATCGATCATCGACATTTCCCCTAGTAGCGAGAAGCACATCAGCCATCGAGGTGCTGGCCCAGTGCTCAAAGCATCGCACGACACTCTACTGGTAGACATAGCAAAACGGCCCAGCTGTCGTAGAAAAGAATTCCTTGCTCGGCAAACCATTCTTGTCGGCCGGCGCCGTTACGTCCAACCATTGAAGATCCGTAGGCTTTCCCTTCGCGCTATTCGGGTTCATCCAATTCGTGCCGCCTGCAATACGTTAGCAATCATCCCCACCTCTTCTCTCACATCCGAAGCATCAACGTCAGGAAAGGGTCGACTCACCATCATACATACTAGTCCTCGCCTTGACCTTGCCCTCATCATAATTCGCCCACATCCACCAATGCCTATCCACCTGACCATGATGCAGCCAAAACGCAGGCTCATTTGGACTGACATACACATCACCGCCCGGATCGCCCCAGATACTATAATGTCCGCCGATATGCAGCGCCGCAACGCTCGGGTTGGTTTGCTGCAGAGTGTCCTGGAACTTGAGTATATCTGAATTCGACGTGATGTGTTTCAGCAGGTCGGCAGGCTTGAGGTAGTCTTTCGAGAAGAAGTTGTTGACGTCGCGACGGTGGCAGCGTGGATTGTCGCCGTAGCCGCTGGACAAAGGGTTGGGCTTTATACCGAGACGTGGGTCCATGGTGGACATTAGAGGGCCGAGGTGGATTGTTAGACTGTTGTTGTGAATGTTAGCGAAAAACTACATGACTGGATGTATACAAGGATTAAAGAGAGAGGGCTAGTACTTTGCCAATGGTCCCTTCGTTACGCAACCACCACCCGGACCAGGAGGGACCTGGTTCTGCCCAAGTTGCATGCCGCTGTGCGTTACGGGGTCGCCGTTGCCGCCCATGGACCATTCGTCGCCGTTGAAAATGGGGCTGTTGACGATGTCCGGGTACTTGCTCCAGTCCCAGTAGGGCTGGTAGCCTTTGTATTGGCATTCGTTGCGGAGGGCGGTTTCATAGGCCCAGACGTAGTAGCGATGCCTGCAGTATTCGAGTCAGCGTGAATATCGTGTGTAACGTGTCTTAGAAATGTCCTACCAGTGCAGGAAATTGGCAGTGGAGTGAACTGACGGCGTCATGTTCATGTGTACCACGGTGAAGTCGTCATAACGTGACTTGGCGCCTGGGTATTTGCCGGCTGGTAACTTGCTAGGTGCTTTGAGGAGGCAAAGGACTGCATTGGTGTAGTCCTTCCGTTCGTCCTTACTGAGGTTGCCACTGTTCATTTGTTAGCTCGGATGTTATGCCAAAGCCGAAGAGTACGCTTACAATTCCTTCCGAATTGCCAGTGTGTTCTTGTTACAGGTGGAAACACGATTGTTGAGACCGTCAGACAGCGTGCCATCAAGGACCTTGATGGCGTTGTCATACGCTTGCTTTTGCACGGATTCGAGAGTGAGAGACTGTCGTGCATTAAAAGGCCAGGCCGTCGTGGTGTCCAGGCAACACAGAGCCGCAACTACAATCTTGATGACTGTGATCCCAGCCATGATGGGATGACCTCTGAGCTTGCTAGTGGAGAGAATGTATCATGTCCTTGTTCTTATACATATACTGCCATAGCCATTGGCACAAATGCCACACGGGTGTATTTAGAGGGCGGCACTACCTTCTTACGTTTGGTCCTTATCCCTCATCTAAATAGAACGGAAAAGACAGGCTTCACACTCCTTTCAGCGAAGTGTCCAAACAAGTTACAGCGTGTGGTTTACACTAGTGCTCAATATGCCATATTATAGGCCACTTCCTTGCCAACTGACCACTGATGTAGATGACTCGGAAACATGGCGAGGCTGGGAGCATGGTACTGTCCGTGATTGATTGCCAGCAAGACATACTGGTATATATCCTAGCAGGACAGACTCTTGCGTGCTGCTGACCGCTTCGTCGTTCGCAAGATTTGGCCATGATCTACATTCGCACAACCGATCGTTGGAATGCCTTGGACTCCAACCTCAGCAAACAGACTTGGCTTGTAGCAAACTTTTGTTTGGAGGAGAGTGCTGGAGAATCGGTATGTCACAAACTGGTCGACATATTGAGAGGTTTCACCACTCTTTCCGAAAGAAAAGTTCCAAGTGTATCCAGCGACCGACTGTGTTGCGCCAAGGGTGATATGAACTGCAACACAGGGTTTGGAAACATGCAGTGCGCAAGCGAACCCCATACTCGCTTGCCGTCGGCACATCTGGCACTCGTACTTGTGCATACTTACTGGCCTGGGATGGCTGTACTTCCTGGCATACTCAAATGAGAATGCTCCGATTGGGCTAATGTCGATTGCCCTGCCGGGGTCGGTGTGATGCGATCCTGGCTATTCTGTTCTGCCGGTAGCCGTACCATAACCTACTGGTACGTGGACAAACACCAGTACTCAAGATTAATTGCTAACAATCATTCGGGGAGCAGCTTTCTCCAGCCTCGCTAAGGATATCAGTTTCAGACGCGCACCGCTGGATAGTGCGGGGAATCGCCAAGCCTGACATCTCAAGTACGGTAAGGCATTCGGCAAGACTGGCGGCACATCTGGCGTCGTCGACAGCAAATATAGAACAAGCTTCTCGCGGTGTCACATTGGCGCGGCAAGCGGTTGCTGTTGGAAGGCTGATCCAACGCTGGCGCATTTACAGCTCAAAATTCGAAGGGTGCTTTCGCGACTACGAGAAAGAGTCTCTTGGGTCTAGCTGGCCTTTGTGCGAGTCCGTCATTGAATCGGTGTCTCATCGAAGGCGAAGGATGTCAACGCGGATGAAGTGCGTTCATCCCATGACCCAACGGCAGTTGCAGCAGATGCAAAAGCACGTCCACCATCGGCGCTGCCTTCCGACAATTCTTGCAGATGCGTGCTCAGGGATGAGCTACCATGTTCGGAGAGAAGAAGCGGTTTCTGTCCATGTATCAGCTTGTTCGTCTCGATTTGGTATCTCCCACATGAGCCTTGTGGGACTGCGTGGCTCCGTCTGGAAGATGAGGCGCATAACATTCGGTTTGCATAGGTATTTGTTGATCATATAAGAGTCATGTACGCGCACTCAGATGATGAAGGCGACGATGCTGCTGCGATGGATATCAAAGTGCTGGACGGGAGAGCTGGAAGTGGGCAGCACCATCGGCCGTCGGTAATTAAACTGAAAAAGGGCTTCGTTGGATGAGATTGAGAAAGGAATGCAATGATCGCTCGGTGGCGTGGAGGCCATACGATCCATACGAAAGCTTTGATGCGAGCGAACTGGAAGAATGTTGATAGTCTTAACACTCATCAGCCACTTCCTGGGCTCGATGATAGCTCTGGACATTGGATGAGATTTGAGTCGAGTGAAACATTGATGCTGTGATACCTGTACCCGCGGCGGAGGTGACGAGGCTGTCGCAGCTGGAGAAGAGACGGCATACCGCTCTACCCGCAATGGGGATCCTGCCAGGTCTCCGACAGTGTACTGCACAGAAGAGGCCAGCGAATATCTGTTCACGAATGCATAAGCCAGTAAGCAAGTCTGTCACACGATTTTTTTGAAATGACGAAATAATAGAGTGATGATACACAAGACGCCGTTGATTCTGCGAGGTTGTGAAACCTTGAGGCGGTGGTGCTCCAATATTCAGCTCCAGACGATGCCGAATTAGGCGTTAAGTGGTAACGTGACAGCGCGAAGCGGGGCGACCGCGGGTGAATGCCTGGACGCGGCGCGCGCTATTTCCAACCTTGCACCCGAGGCACCATTGATCAGCGCTGGCTGGCGCAGGAACGGCTTCAGTGCCCCAGTCGCGGAGACAGGCTTTGATAACGCTGCGAATCCCATCGCTCGCGGCACCGGGTCGCAAACTTTCGAGGCCCGCCGATAGTGGTTCCTTGGTAGCACCATTCTTTTTGCCCCTCAGGGGCACCCGAATTGATTCTGGGCGGAGCACAATTACGAGCGGCCGCATCTCCTTGATTCGTGGGCCCTTGCGATGCGCGGATGATGGCTTGTTGCACGGCTTGCTTTGCCTCAAAGTTTGCTGGTTCGCGGGCCAAAGCTCAGGCCGGAGAGAGCATGGGCATCCAAGGGCGAGGGAGGATGACTCCCTCAGCCTCGGTATCGCGACGCAAAGTAGTCGACACGGCGTGAGACTGTTCAGCACTACGTGCGCATTTGAAGAAAAGAGATATTGTCTTACTTGGATCATATCACGGGTCGTACTCGAAGGAAGTCATCGTTTGTCTCAACGGATAACTGACAGCCCTTCGCCTATCCGTGCGTCGTTTCATAATCTTGCACAAGGCTTGGACAGGGCTTGCGCTTTGTCCTCCAGGCTGACTCTTAAACCCTGAATAGGCCTAGGGGCATCAGGTGATATCGCGTTCTCGTGTCACACCCATGTCGCGTCCAATAACGCGTCGACTTCACCAGCACACCCAGTGGGGGTGCCCAGGTAGAAGCTCCGAGAGGAGTCGGGTATATATACAGCGCTGAGGGCGCACCTCAGTTTGCCTGCTATCGCCCTTTTACGACCGTGTCTGCCTGAGGTTGCCATCGAATCATCTCTTGCGTACTCCCCTGTTGCCTATGCGAGACGTAGTATAAGTATTCCTTGGACCCATCGTTTTGGCTTCGTCTCTTCCGAACGCGACCACATTCCACAGATTTCATCATGTTCTCATCATCGAACCGACGATACGAGGGAAGCTTCTCCAAACACCGAGCATCAAAGTCGAAATCACACAAGAAGAACCCATCATTCCGCGACTCGCCGAGGAGGGCGGAAAGACTTGCAGAACAAGTGCAAGTACAGTCACCACAATCCAATCAAACTTCTCCCCAGCTTGGAAGGTCAGTTCGTCCAGTGAGAACTCGGTATGCATTTGCTGATGAGTTTGATCAGCGCCATCATCACCATTTCAGTAGGTCGTGAACAGCGACTGTTCGCCGCCCACGAAGACGTCCTGTCGCACTCACCATGGTTTCAAGCTGCATGCAGCGGCCAATTCTTCCAAACGGCGAACAAGCGCGTCGACCTCCCAGACGAAGACCCAGAGGTGTTTTCTTCGATCCTTGAATACCTGTACAAGGGTGACTACTTTCCCAGGATGGAGTACAACCAAAAGCGCAAGAGCTGGTCACTGGAAGACGGCGGCAACGGCAACAGCAGTGAGGCTGTTATCCAGTCTGCCCTTGGCCCTATCCTCAAAGATACGATCATATACTGTCAGGCTGAGAAGTACGGCTTGCATGAGCTGAAGAAACTTGCGCTCAAGAAACAAGGCCTGCAGTCCGGGATACAATGTTCCACGATCTTAACTTCGGCGCGCTTTGCCTACGAGTCGACGCCCGACAACGACTCGAAGCTCCGAGCCCACTACCTCGCACTCATCATAAGGGCAAGACACACCTTCAAGCGCAGCGGCACCATGCAGGCTGAGATGGAGAAAGGCGGCAAGCTCTTCTTTGACTTGTTCGTTGCGATGTCGAACCACATGGACGACATCTCGATGAAGTCGCCACATTAGGCTGCCATGAACTGCGCTTGTCGACCCGCATGATACTGCACATCCGTCTCGCCTTTTCCACTATCACCAACGGAGATCCTGGCCGAGAATTCCTCGGGACGAGACACTCTCGTCAGGCCCTATCTCTCCTCTCGTCGTCTCTCACGTCGCTACTACACACAACCTTCCGCCTAATGATCACTACTGCACTTCGTTACAATACGCACGACTCCTCGCTCGTCAACATCTTACCTTCTTGTACATATTCTTACCCTGAGGAGTGCGACGGTGACACGCAGCTGTCACCGACGTTCTGACTTCGTTGTCTGTTTGGGAAGGCGTTCAGGTCAGGTATACCATTCTGGCACTCTTTCAGCCCCACGTTGTACTATACATATCTGTCTTCGTCAGTACGGAGACATCGTCCTTTCCGTTTCCGCTGTTTTGTTGCTTGGCCACAAAATTGCGAAGCGCTTGCAGGCCTTTTCGCTTCTCATATCGCGTTGACTAGATTTGCAACGCCGACACAAACACAGGTGCCTATGGCACGGCGGCTTCGAGGCTGTCTTTCTACATTTCTTAGCCTTCGGTCGCGATGGCGAAAGCGGTTTGTTTTCCTACCTAGATTGGACTGTTACTGCAGGTCGGAAGGATCCAAATTGTATTATCTCGAAGGACTGTATTCTTGCTTCGTTGTCGCTATAGATTGTGGCCCTCATGATAGCATCGTTACTCTGATGAATTAAAACTATGGTCGCAACTCTCAAACACTGCCCTTATGTTCTGGCGCGGCTTCAACGGCAACCATGTACAAGGTTGCACTTGTGCTATCAGCATTGAAGTTGCCACACTCACAGCCTCATCCTTCCAAGCATCGTGATTCTTGGCTGATCTCATTGGCCGGCATCTCGGCACCAACCATGTACACATCCAACATGTTCAACGATATATATACGCTGTACATAAGTACGAGATGTACTTTCTAAAGTCACATTACATCTTCACAATACAAAATGGAAAGACCGCATCCGCACTCAATCCAAGGCATCAGCGCCAGACGCGCCGGAGGCAAGAAGGTCCCAAAACCATATCGCAAGTACCACAAGCCGAAACAGACAAAGGAACAGAAAAACGCCGAACGGTTCACCAGAGGTTTCGCATATTTCGCAAAGGGCCTCAGAGCAGTAATCGAAGGCATCCGATAACGGCCTGACTGGTACTCGGCACCCCTTCAACAGTCGAAGTCAAATGCAAATCTCAAGAGCCACTCGAAGACTTCTCAGCGACAAAGAGATATCTCATGCAAGGTGCATCCAACGTTAAGATTAGCAAGCACGCTACTGCACACTTTATCTGCACACCCAGGTCTGGCCAGGATGCATCCAGCCCAGCGGGCCATGTCTCACGACTCAAAGCGGGGATGCAGCTCCGCAGGTACTCGCCCAAATCACGGCCGGCTACTATCTACGCCCCCGCGGAAAATCGCAGCCGAGTGGGAGGACTCAGACGGGCTGCTCAGTGTATGACACACATTGCGACGATCGGGAGGACTCATAGCCACACGAGTGAGCGGCCTCCACATACACTGATGTGAGATGTTCAAGATTGAGCGCAGCAGGGCGACCCCAGGACTCACGATTTCACGGCACTCCCGAGGCTTGTAGCGTCGCGTCGAGTCGCGTCGGGCATCAGCGAGGGGTAAAAGGGGAGCGGGACACTAACGCGATATCAGCTGATAGGGCGTTGGCGCGTCTGTGCGGCCGACGCGGCGTGCTTCAGGAACATTAATTGGTCTCAGCACGCGAGTTGGGATGGACACATGCAAGGAGCGGACAAAGAAATAGAGATGCGCATGGGATAGATGCTGGGCATATTTGTGCTTTTTTATTGGTACTGTTCATGTGCTCTGCATGCGGGCGATATGAGCGCCATTGTGGAGCAGCCTTGCATCTGCGACTGCTGCGCAAGCGTGCAACTGCAGTGGGGAGCGCAAGCCCGACCAGTCATGTATCGCGGCGTGTAGCCGATGTGCGCTGTGCAGTGCTATTTGAGATAGGCAAAAGGCCAAAATTTTAGGCATCAGACCCTTGTGCCGGGGAATGCACCTTTCTTGTTCAGAACGACCATGGCGTGCTCTCGCGATATGTAGCCCTTCATGAGACCCTGTGAGATCTGTCAGCATAGCGCATTGTCTTGGGTTGGTATACGTGGCGAGGCTGCCTTGACCAGTAATTGCTCGCCTCGAACACGTCCTCCGCTGGCCTGCATGTAAGACATGCAGAAGCGAGCAGATCAAGCGGAGTTGATTCGCTATTGTCGACGTACCTTGTATATCTGATTCGCCAAAAGGCACTCTACCTCGTCGTCCTCCACAGCCTGGCCGCTGCCTGCGCCTGCGATACCCATCCTAAGAGCCGTGGCAAAGTGGATAAGCGGTATCCTCGACTTTCGAATTCTGTCTTTCTCGGTCTGACCTTCTTTCAGTTCATCGTAACCTGCAGCCAAGTACACCTTCCGTAACAGATTGCGTAAGGCAATGTCGCGGCTTCGCTCCAGAGTCAGGAAAATGCGACGTCTGACAAACTCGGGCTCGCCGTCTGCTAAAGCCTTGTCGAAGCCTGTGAGATCGCCTTTCTTGATGCAAGCTACAAGGGGCCCGATCAGTCGGGCTAGGCTAGGAGTTTCGGCGAGAAGTGCAGCTGAAGGTATGGCGTGCTGCGTGATAAGGCGGCAGGGTATGAGGTAGGTCAAAATCAGCCTATAGAGGTCAGTGGCTCGCACCTCCTGAGTTATCCTGTAGACTAAGAACTTACGATTTGTTCTTCAGAGAACGCGCATAGCATGAATCCCATGCTGCTTGCAGATCTTGCTCAGCCTAAGACTGATTAGCTCAACGCCTGCTCAATGTGACGAGTGCCCAACCTTTGCATAATCCTCCTGCAAGAATGCTAGCACGCCGGTGTAGTATTTGTATGTCACGCGGTGCGCTCGTGGGTACAGATTGAAGGGCGGTAGGTCGGATTGAGCTTCGATAGACTTGACAACGTTCTTGGAGAGACTGATGGCTTTCAGCTGGGAAGAGCATCAGTACACGGTCTGGAACTAGCATGGGACATAGAAGTACCTTGAAGTATGTCTTGAATTGAAGATTGGCTATACAGTAGACGCCCCACTTGCGCGACTCCGACATGTCTGGATTTCTGAGCGCCCGTCAGACAGGTCAGTTGCAGCATGGGGAATATGGATGCACACCTATCACCCAAACAGAGAGCAAAAACCCTGTTAAACACACGAGCAGCTTCCTCAAGCTTCTCACTGCGGGCGGCTTGCGGCACAACGTCGTCAGAGAAGCTGGAAGCAGAAGTGGCAGGCTTTGCTCTCGCCAATTGTTCGTCTGCTCTCGTTGCGATCCTCCTCAGGTGGCTCGCAGTAAAGTACAATGTGAAAATGGCCCATGCTGGCAACGCTCCACCCGAGATGTGCTTGATGAAGCTGCTGGTGAGATCTTTCCAGGTGTCATACACCGCCAGATACTGTGCAGCGTCGAGTTTGCCTTGATTCGCAGCCTCCTCCGCTCGTATGATATGCTTCACGGCTCGCCAGTAGCCCGAGATGATGTCGACCCAGGCATCGGTCTCTTTCTGCGACATGCGCGATCTCTTGTTGAACTTGAGCGCATTCCTGACATCACCGGTGATTCTATCATCGTTGGACGCGCGGAAGAAGTCATAGAGACGGCCTGGGTCATGCGGAGGAGGCACTGGGCTAAGGAAGTCCGCGATGGGCTGCGCCAAACCCGTGGCATACGCCTCGTGGAAGGGGACGAGTGCAGCTTGCATTGCGGCCCTGGCTTAGCAGTGAGTAGAAGGGGGATAAGTTGTCGCGCGAAACTGCGGAGATCGTGCGCGCCTTCGTCTGGGTGTTCAAGCCACGCCCTTCATCTCGAAAAGCTTGTTTGTGACCAAGTTCGAGCGTCGGTCAGTATCGTGATGTTACGCTGGTATGTCAACGGCGAGTGTCGCGTCGGCGTTTGGCCCATTTCACGCCGACGTGGGTTGCGGCTGCCGCCAAGCGCTGATTGGGTCCTTCCAAGGTTGCGTTAGCGCCCACAATAGGCGAGAATTGGAGCGCACCAACTTTTGACCTTCGATTTGACCATCACGACAACACGGGTACTAACCGACAGCACACATAAGGTCCGTCGATATCGAGCGCTTCCTCAAGTATTCTGCTAACAACTAATAGATGGGTAAGCACACTCTCCATACCGCGTTTCCTTCCGTCCAGCAATTGCGAACAAACCTCAATCTCCATGAAAGCCTTGCAACCGCTGCAAGACCGGCACGATATGCGATCGAATGGACCAATAGCCGTTATTAAGTGTAACATCTTGACACCTGCATGGAAGCCTGTTCCTGGGATGCTGTTGAAAGGATGCGCTTAGCAAGACGAAGGAATTTGTGTCGCAGCGATTGACGGAAGAGCCACACGAAACACGACCTCACCCCCATGTCACCGGATATACGAATTCGAATCTCTCGCCCAACTTGTTGCAATTGCTGGATCGGATCATTCGAAGACAGCGGAACGCAGTACTGACATGCACCAGCTCGCTTCCAGGAATACCAGATCATCGGGCGCCATCTGCCCTCAGAGGCCAACCCCACCCCCAAGATCTACCGTATGCGCATTTTTGCGCCCAACGAGGTCGTCGCCAAGTCACGGTTCTGGTACTTTCTGGGCAAGCTCCGTAAGATCAAGAAGGCGAACGGCGAGATCGTCTCGGTAAACCAGGTGCGTGCCGACCAGCGGCCAAGATGGCATTCTTGCGCGGCGTTGTGTCCCCAGGACAAGTGCTAATGTATGCTAGATCCACGAGAAGCGCCCACAGAAGGTCAAGAACTTCGGTATCTGGATCCGCTACGACTCGCGCTCCGGTACCCACAACATGTACAAGGAGTACCGCGAGATGTCCCGCGTCGCCGCTGTTGATGCTCTCTACCAAGATATGGCCGCCCGCCATCGATCGCGCTTCAGGCAGGTCCAGGTATGTCGAATTTCCACGTCTGATCAAACCTTGTCTGACATCATTACAGATCCTCAAGGTCGTTGAGATTGAGAAGACCGACGACGTCCGCCGCCCATACATCAAGCAGCTCCTCGTCAAGGGCCTCAAGTTCCCGCTGCCCCACCGCATCAACAAGAAGGCCGGCAAGAAGATCTTCGCCAGCAAGCGCCCATCAACTTTCTTCTAAGCGTGTTTCTCTTTCCGGAGTGCGGAACGGATGGGTTGGGATCACAAGGGTTTCCCTCGGTTATGCATGCTTCACGAAAAGAAGTACATTAGGCACGAATGAAAATCCATGATACCTTCATTCGGTACCAATGGCGTGATGTGAAACGAAGGAGCGTCGACGACCTACGTTCAGCCTTGAGATTGGACCATTAGCTTACAAGACAGCAAACCAAGCCGTATCAAATGATGCTGTGTCATTGGGTCAAGAAGACCACATATCAGACCGACTTCACAGGCCACAATGGAGACATGTTGGGTGTGGTGACACTATAAGAGTCTGTTGATCAGGAAAACTCACGGCACAACACGGTATCTACCGGGTTTCACTTTCAATGCAGCTGACTGAACCCATATCCTTTTCGAAACATGCGGATCTTACTAAACATAATCCCTAATGCCGATCGTGTTTCTCTCTCTTTGAGCTGCAAATTATACACAGTCCATTGTCACCCTACAAGATCGGTCCCAGAGTATGCGAAAGAGTGGAAGATGCAAATCCACAAAGTCGCTTCCTACGCCATACTGCATCTGCATTTGCATCCGCATCCGTAACCTTTCCAGCTTCGGGAATTGGACCATCTAATCAAGCACTGATTACAAAATATAGAGTTCGTCAGAACACTCTCAAGGGGTTGTCTTACTCGACCAAGGGTCCTCATTGGCCCCAGATGCAGCCAAGCCTCTCGACGTCGAGCTCGCACTTCTACCTCGGCCCCACGTCGCCTGCTTCTCCGCATCACATCTCGCGCGCGTCGGCGCCATGTAGTAGGCTATTTAATACAGCTTCTTAATGAACTGAAGCCCTTTATTATCACTAACGGTCATCACACCTTATCCTCTAACACTCCAGTTTCTAGTTTTCGTCCACACATATTTATCATGTCTCGACGCGTCCACGAATCCCCCCGCCACAAGCCCGACATCACCCTCCCGGCCTCTTACAACGATCTCAAATTCACAACTATCAAGGTGCAACACCATGATAAGGAGCCCAGCGTGATTATCCTCACGCTGTACCGCCCAGGCAAACACAATGCCTTCACCGACGTCATGCGCGAGGAATTCGAGACAGTATATGGAATGTTCGATGTCGACGATCGTGTCAAATGCATCGTTGTGACAGGCGACGGAAAGATATTCTGTCCCGGCGCCGACCTGGACATCGGGTTCGGACAGGGAGCGTATGGAGAGGACGCAGAGAAGGTACAGGATCATCGAGATGGGTATGTGTATCCTTTTGTGCAATTCCAGTGCGGTCCCACCCATTTCTAACAGCTCTGGGACTGTGTGGGAGTGTGTGAGATGGTGGGAATTGTACTCTTCTAAAGATTAAATGCTAATCAAAGTCCACAGCGGTGGCCGCGTCTCACTCGCCATTTTCCACTGCCGCAAACCCACCATCGGCGCCCTCCAAGGCTCAGCCGTTGGCGTCGGCATCACAATGACGCTGCCCATGAACATCCGCATCGTGTACAAGAAGGCCAAAATCGGCTTCGTCTTCTCGCGCCGCGGCCTCATCATGGAGGCGTGTTCCTCGTTCTTCTTACCCCGCTTAATCGGACATTCGCGCGCCATGCAGGCGGTCACTACAGGCGGGACATACCTCGCTTCGGACAAGGTCTGGGACGGCTTGTTCAGCGAGCTGATAGATACGCCTGAGGGTGTACTTCCGCGTGCGCTCGAGGTCGCAGAGGATGTGGTGCGCAACACGAGCACCGTGAGCACGCACCTGATGAAGGAACTCATGTACCGTGATGCAGGGAGTGCCGAGGGCCAGCATTTACTGGATTCGAGAATCATTTACGAATTGTTTGGATCGCCGTAAGTACCACCCACCACCAAGAATGCTTTTGTGTGTGTTTTCTCGAGGCAGATCGGAAAGCATGAAGCTGACGAGATTGGTTACAATAGGGATAACACAGAAGGCGTGCAGAGCTTCATGCAAAAGAGGCCGCCCAAGTTTTCGGGAAGCTTCGAGAACACCAGACTTTCAGGGTTTCCGTGGTGGATGCAGTTGGACGTACTGGGCAGGCCCAAGGTGGCGCCGACAGGGAGGGCGAAGATGTAGAGACGGATATGTCGAAGCAATAAAATGAGGGAATAGATGCTCGTACACCAAATCAAAAGTCATAGGGAGATCTGATCAAGTTCAAGTTTGTCTTGAAAGTCCCAACCCTTCATTCCGACCTCTCCTATTTTGCAGGAGCAAGTCAAGACGTCCTTGTAAGAGCTGTCGAGTGTAAATGTCTCGCGGTGTCTATCACAGACTCGACGACAGACTTTTGCTCTGCTGCCGTCCCACACACCGTGTGCAATAAAGTATCATAAGCATCCATTCATCATGCCAATAAGCATCATCTCTCCGGCCGTACCCTCCCCCTGCCCTCTCTCATCTTCTCCACCCTCTTCCTATCCTCCTCAAACCTCCTGCGCAAGCCCATCTCCACTTCCTTTCTCTTCTCGCGATTCTGGAACCTATAAAAGTCGTCCTTTACCGCATTCTTCTTCTTGCGCTCCTCCAGCTCCGCCTTCTTCTTCTCCGCGTCTTCGATGCGCGCAGGTCCCGCACGACCGCCGCGTGTGACTGTGATGAAGCCGTCTTCGTCGGGCACCGAGCGCGCGTGCTTGCGGTGCTTATTGCGCAGTACTTCGAGCGCATTGAACTGTGTGAGGTAGGCGTTGAGGGAGGCCTGGAGAACAGAGGCGGTGGGGTATGTGAGAGCGTTGTGAGATTTGTAGCCTGTTGTGCATGTCAGTGGTGTGTGATGGGCATGGGAAGAACAATGGAAACATACGCTCTACGCCCAATGCTGCATCGCCACTCTTCCATTGTATTATCCTTCCTTCCTTGACGGCTTTTTGCACCTCCTTCAGTGCTCCTCGTGCGCTGCTCTTATCCACGAAGACGACTACTGCTCCGCTGCCGCTTCTCCGCAGCTCGCCGGGCCATATTGATGGTAGCGCGCTGTCCTCATCCTCCACAACGCCTTCAGCGACAAGAGCCTCCTCGTCTCTCTTCCGCTTCTTGCTCCGCTGGGCGCCGTCCTGCTTATCTGCTTTGTCCGACTTCCACCGTTTGTGCATCGGCTGTGCTGGTATCGACGAGTCAAAGTCCACGCGCTCCACTCTTGAGCCACCTAGCTGGTCTGCGAACAGCGCACGTATGTTACTTTCTGTCGCATCGATTGGAATATTTGCTATGAATAAACTTCGCTCGTCGGTGATGGTGGGGATGCTCGGTGCATGTGGTTTGATGTAGACGTAGTGTTTCGCAACATTGCAATGCTCCGGTAGACCGGAGAGACTTGGAAGCGAGACAGGTAGAATCGTGAATTCTGCGACTGTCTTCGGGGCCGCCTTAGAGGCTTTGGCTTTGGCGGGCTGTTCTGGAGCCATTGTGAACGATTCGAAGTGACGGGAAACTCGCAGCACAGGATAAGCTGGACGGGCGCCTGGTTCGAAGAAGACTGTGGGACTCGGAGTTTCAGAGAGCTATCCAAGGGATATCCTGCGATAAATATGGAACTTTGCACGGCTTGAGCGCGGCTTTGGAGAGTTCGCGGCAGACAGGTCCCAAAATTTCGGCAGGCATGGCACGGACGTTTTCACTCATGCGCTAGACATCAGAATACGAAATTATGGCAATGGTTTTCAATGACATGAACAGGTTTGCACTCATGAAAGTTCGAATCTATTAATGAATTATGCATAGCATGGTTTCCATAGTACTAAGGACGTTGCTGTCGCCGAAACCTATAAAAAAATACGTGCGATGGGGAATCAATCATCGCAGCCATGACGCCATTGCTGAGCGAATATCTACAATAATCATTAATCGTAATGCCGGAACGATGGTACCTGGCGACGTTTTGCTTTTTGCTCTTTCCGATTCTGCCAGGATGACCCCAAGCGATTGTATAAAGCCAGAAAATGTCTTCAGCAGGTGTTCAGTGGAAGCCTCCGGGTACGCTCTTAACGGGCGATTCGGGGAGCGAATGGAAGGCGTCGTCCTTCTCCTCTTTCTTCTCCACTTCAGCAGCGTTCTCCTTCGAGGGTTTGGGTTGAAGATTGTGGATCCGGTCTAGACTGGCGCCTTCAACAGAAGACAGTGATGATGTGGAATCGCCGTGCCTCAGAGATGGGGTCGAGATCGGGCTCTGTTTGGGCGCGGCAGCAGATTCGGCGTGTGTATCGTTGGACGCATCCGATGCTACTGACATCCTGTTCCGGAATGGGTTCCTCACTGGAAGTGTCGGCGGAATAGGCTTTGCGACCTGCACCACACGAGCTCGTGTTATGACCTGAGGTGCGGCCGCCTGATGCACCTCATGGATGACAGGCTCTTCTTCAAATTCCTCGTCGCCTAGCTCCACTTCTTCGAATTCTTTCGAGGTCTCCGGTAGCTTTGTGATGCTCGCTCCCTCGGTGATCTTGTCCTCGGCTTCTTCTGTGACCTTCTCCTGAGACTTCTCTGCCTGTGGCGGCGTGTCCCTCACTTGAATCTCTGGAACATCGGTCAATGACGGAGTCGACACCTGGGCTACATTCTGCCTCGGGGGAAGCGGTGGTGGTGGCTTTTTTGCGGGCGGTGGAGGCAGATCGTCCTGTGTTTGGGTGCCTGAGTCTATGAGCATGCTTGGCGCGCGCGGCTCCAGAACACTGCTCATAGTACTTGTCCGCCAACTCGACCGCCGGCTAGCTGCTACGCTCGACCTGTCCATGCTCCTTCTAAAAGTCGTGAAAATGGGACTGGTCGGACTGGGTTTGAATTCGAATTGCTCACTTGTCGGTCGCTTGTTGGTTCCGGCTTCTTTGATCTCAAAGCCTGCCTCCTGCAGCGCAAGTACGCCATACGGATCTGGGTCTGTCTCCTCAGGTATGCCAAAGGACTTCTCCTCAGGGGCCGTAACTTCGAAGTCGCCTGGTGAAGCCTCGTCGGGTATCAGAGACTCGTCGACGTCCGTATCGCCTTGTGCTGCCTTCAGTGTTTCCATCAACCTGCGGATCTCATACGGCGGGTGGCGCGCCTTTCCTGCCAGTATCTCCTTGACGCCGATGCGCTCGCCGTAGAATCGCTCATTCTCATCGGTGCGTTCGATAACGATTGTGCCGTCGAGCTGTAAGCCGGCATAGAAGCCGCGTGACTTGATGTAGGTGAACAATGGCGATTGCCGCTTGTGCAGTTCTGTGTCGAGAATACCACCCACGCCAGCAGGACCGGCCACTGCGCTAATCTCTCCTCCCAGTGTGCAGCGAACCGACTGGAATGCCTCGAGCGCCTTGTCCGAGTTGATGACGATAACGCAGTCGTAAATGTCCACGCCAACCAGAAACCCGACACCAACAGTGTGCATCATAATGCCCGACGGTGGTGACCACGTTCCGTCTGGCAGGCGGGCAACGAGGATGCCAGCTCCGCCTGATCCGCTTACCCACAGGCCAGTCCGCATGGTTGTGAAGATGCAGAGGCCTTTTGCATTCTGGATCACTTTGGACGGAATCTTCTTGAGCACCCGTTGCTTTCCCTTGGGTACGTTGTCAACCGCCGGACGGTCTTCTTCTTGGTAGAAACCATCCTCTGTGTACAGTTAGCACGCGCAATGCGCTCGATGGCGCTCGACTCACTGCAAAAGCTTTTCAAGATGCGCGCAGCCTTGTCTGATTCGATGTCGAGCGTCGTCGGCCAGAATGCTTCAGAGCCAACTTTGTTAGAAAGGCGATTGACAGGCGCGCCGAGCTTGTCAACCCAGTTGTAGACCTTGTCGAAGCCAGCCTTGGAGCTGGTTTTGGTCTTGGACCACATGGTGGGGCCGAGGCTGCGGGCGTGCGCAGGGTGTTGTATGTATCAATGCAGCACGAACGATGGAAAAGCCGGAAGGCTATTAGACATTAGGACCAAGGAACATAAATATACACGCGCTCGCACGAAGGTAGAGGCAAAGGACAAACGCCGGGGCGGAAGCGGCGGGCTTGCAGCAAGGTCTGACTAGGCCAGGCCGGTTCCCAGCGGGATGCACGATGCGTCAGCTGTAAGCGGAGGCTGGAGGGTCGCGATGGCCGACTCAGCGCCAGGGCGACTGCAGCGCGGGTACCTTAATAATGGCCGTCGACGCCATTGCGCAGGAGTGGATCCTTGTCCGGGCTGCAAGCGGCAGCAGCATGCGGTGACGACGCGATATCGAAATATGCCCACATGCATCGGGCGGCGGACACTAAGAGTCGCCTGATGGGCACCACCAGACGCACGCTGCCCTCGCCTGATTTGCTGTCTGGGACGTGGTGCGCGCAGATCCAGGCACCCGCGGGCGATGGTGCAAAAGGAACCACCAAGATGGACGGCCCAGACGACTGCACGTGTCACAGTGAATGACTGACCCCGATCCGGGACTGAGCAAGGCAGGACAAGATCCCCGTCGTTGTACTTGTAGGGCGGCGTGCAGCCGATTGGGGGCTTCGGCGAAACGTAGGCCCGCACGCCGCGCTGGTGAAAGTCGCGACGCGTTGCTGGGGAGCTTGTCGCGAAGTTTACCACATGCGCCCACGGGAATTGCTGCATACTTGCAATCTCCCACACATGCACAACGTCACCCACGGCAGCGGCGCGGCGTAAAAGACTGCTTGCAAGATAATTCCCGGACATTGCGAACGCCATTGCTTTGTTGGCGATACCACATCACGCCTGCCATCTGCTTCCGCTCCCGCAGCCTCACACCAACATGTTCCGCGTGCCGTCGTCCACACCGCCCTCGACACCGGGTTCGCGTCGCTCGAGTCGCCATGGGCCATCGACAACCCCTGCAGGTCCTCCGCCCGACACCATAGGCCCCTCGTCCACGCCCGCAGGCCCTCCCCCAGCCAGCCTTTTCGGGAGCAATAGGCCCTTGTTCCGGCCAGGAAACTACACCAACGGCACCTCGCTATTCGGAAGCTCGCCACCGAAAAACGGCGTCTTGGAGGGAATTGGCTCGGGCTCGATTCGCGCTTCGAGTGCAGGCCGACCAGCAGCTCAGCGCGGGCGGACCACGAGCTCAGGCGGTTTCCAAGTACCTGACAGCTCACCGCCGCCCGACGATGAAGACGCCGAGGGCGAGGACGATGAAGACATGGACGACGAAGACGACTACGAGGATGAGGATGAAGATGAGGACGAAGATATGGACGAAGATGAGGGCTCTGAGGAGGATGAACAGCCGTCCGCTCTGCGGCGCGCCAAAACGCAGAACAGATTCTCACACTCGGTCGCCTCAAGAACTAGTACGAGCGAGCTAGAACCAGGCCCGACATTGGTGCGAGTGGGTGCGACGCAGGCCAAATTCGACCTACTTGCCATCGCAAAAGGCATCACCCCGAGCATCGACCGCGCAACACTGCACGAGTCCGACCATGTTATCCTCGAGACCGAGCGCCTCGTCGAGCGAGTGCACGAGTCGCTACACTCGGACACCCCCGAAAAGCGGACAGAAGTGCTGGGACAAGTGTCGCGGGAATTGGTCAGCCTCTGGCGGGCGTCATCAAAGACCAAGGGCGGCCTCTCCTCAAGTCGCTCGGGGGGTGCTGCCGGTCTTGCCCATGCGACCCAGCTAGCCAGCTTGTTACTGACCCTCCACCATCCCTCACCACTCGGCTCGAACCAGCGGTCGTCGGCTCTTTCTCTCGTACCTGCGCGGCCAGAGTCAATACAGTACACTCCAATACCAAGAATACTTCTTGACTGGCTAAACACGAATTATGCCGACTTCTCCGAGGTCGACCAAGTGTTGAAAGAACAGCGAGGCTACTCCAGGCACACCTCATTCTGGGAGGCGGTGCAGGCTACTGCGGTCCGTGGCAATTTCAGCCAAGCATTGCGACTGCTCCAAGGGGCAAACCTCGAGGTCGCAGCTACCGCGCAAGAGGATGGACTAGGTGACTTTGGCTATAGTGGGACACACCTTCGATATGCGAACGAGGCTGTCCGCGCATGCATCGACCTTCTCCGAGAATGCCCAGTAGTTGCTTCGGAAGACTGGGATGTCAAGGGACATGATTGGACCATTTTCCGACAGCGCGTCTACCAGACTTATACCAATCTACAAGAATTCGCAGAAGGCGACAGCGCTAGCCGACATACTTTGGCACCGCCATTTATCGCACCACACTTTGGCATTTCGCAGTCACAGGCAAATTTCCAGCTCAGTGTAGCCAGTCGTAAAGCGGAGAGCAAAGTCCCGTGGTCGATTTATGAGAACTTACGGAAGTTGTACCAAATTCTGCTCGGTAACGAAGAGGAAGTACTAGACATCTCAGCCGACTGGATCGAAGCTGTCATATGCCTCACAGTTTGGTGGAATGGCGAAGAGGATGACATTGTTCAAGGCAGCCTCGCAGCGAGCCGTCGCTCGGTCATGCGGTCTCAAAGAGTGCGCACTGTCGATGTAACCCCCGTCAAGGCATACTGCCAACGGCTAGCGTCTTCTTTAGCCGCTGTGATCGAGCATAGCGACGAAGATTTTAGCGTCAACACTACGGATCGATTCGAGGTTGGCCTTGCCTGTATCATAGACGATAACGTCGAAGGCGCATTACAGATCCTGACCGGCTGGTCCGTCACGGTGGCATCTGCGGTGGCCGAGGTTGCGAGCGTTGGAGAATGGTTCACTCGGGCGAATGGCATCATGGACCATTTTGACCAGAGCGACTTGATGGTGTTGAGCTATACCGAGCAACAACGGACAGGATCGACGAAAGATGACTTTCTGCTTACATATTCGCAACTACTCGCAAGCAAAGGGCAGCTCAAAGATCAAGACGGTCAAGCGTCTAAAGAAGGCTGGGAGCTTGCCATACAGATATTGGGTAGATTGGACGACAGCATCATCGCCAGCGCGCGTGTCGAGCAGATACTGAATGACCTTCCCCTCGAATCTTCAGTACGTGTCGACAAGATCACTCGGCTTTGCCATGATCTCGGACTATCGCAGCATGCCCAGATCATTGCCCTAGTAAGTCAAAGCGGTATTAGCCTCCGAATTGCAGCTAATAGAAGCAGAAATACGCCGACCATCTCCGTGCAAACACGCAGAACTATGGTGACACCTTGATGTACTACGCCCGCGCTCATGCTGCGCCAAAATTACAAGAAGTACTCCGCGTTCTTGTCGCACACTGTCTTGTCAAGTCAATAGCATTCCCACCACCCTCCGAACTCGACGAGTCACTCAACTTACTCATCACTTCACCCAAACCAACCCTCACGAAACTCGCAAGCATCGACTCAGATGCCGCAACCATTCTCTCCAACCATCTTAGCGGTTACGCCACAATCCGCAAATTTTACGATCTTCGAGACGAACAAGCCCTCCTCGCAAACAATGAAAAGCCTGCCCATCGGCCCATGGCCCGCAAACGCGCGGCCGCCAATGCGCTCAGCGTCATCATTGCAAGCGCCGCATCCAGCATCCGCGGCGGCCTATACGACCCCGAAATCGAGACCGTTGTCCAAGTTGACGTACTCCTGCCGCTCCTCGGCGAGGCCCTGGTCTTCGTCAACCAGCACAAACGCACTCTCACGCTTCGCCACCTGTACGACCTCCTAGCCGCTATCGAGGATCTCGACACCGCACCAAGCATGATCCGCACACAGTGCGAAGAAGTCCTGCAAACAACACTGTCAGCGGCACACGAATCGTCCAACTCGCCACAGTCGCTGCAGAAATCAACGTCGAATCTGACCACCGCATCGAGCCAGTACAGTCTCATTGGCTCAGCAGATTTTGGGTCACAGGATGCGCATAGCACAGAGGGTTCGGCGGTGCTGGTGCGCGGTGGAGGTGTGGATGATAGCAAGCGGGGGTGGGATTGGCGGAGAGGATTCAAAAAGGGTGCGAGTGGTGAGGACGTCCTTCGGGTCTTGAGGTTGGGTATTGCAAGGGAAATTGCGAGAGCATTTGCTGAAGGGGAGGTTGGTGCTTAATGTCTTCTTTGAGTAGAGGAAGGTCAGCTCGTGGGGTTCTATACCATTTGTGTGAATATGGCCATGCCTGTATTGAAGGCGAACGAGCAGCTGTCAACTGAAAAGTTCGTAGTGAAATTTCTGTGATGTACGCTGGTTGATAGCTTGATCGAAAATATGATTCTAGCCGTTCATGTCAATAACTACATGCACCGAGGTGCCGCCAAAAACAAGACCTATTGTACCCGGCGGTACGGTGAACGCCCGGCGATATGGTCGGCATCACGCGTCCTACATTCCTCAGGCACAAAGCAAGATGCGTTCATGAACAGGGTTCAATAGTCTTTATTGACATTGATACGAAGCTAAACTTCATCCCCCTCTTACCCTCTGCTACACAACATCTTGTGCACGGCAGCGACAACTACTCCTTCTCCCTAAAAACTTCACCACCAATCATCCCATGTTCCACCGTCTCCCTCACGTTCCCATTCGCATTTACGCTCTCCAGATTCCCATTCCCATTCCTACTCACATCCATCCTACTCAGTATCCCATGCTGAACCAACTGTCCGCTCGATTCAATCTCCTTCCGCGCCGATGCGCTGGTCACTGAGGACGGCGATGCTATGTCCATGGTCGCTGAAGCCTCGAAGGCGTTCTCGTCGTCATCATCAGGCTTGTACTTGACTTGAGTCGTAAGCCCAGTTGAGCTTGTCTGAACGGACTCGACATCTGTGGTCGGAGCGGTAGGAGTATCGTCGCAACTATCGACAGCAAGCACGTCGCAGGCGATATTTTGACCATGTTGCTCCGTGGCTCCACGAGGATCCAGTGAACAGCCCACATTGTATCCTGGGAAAGTCTTGTCGTCTCCACGACGACCCGAATTGCTCGCATCGAGTTCGCGAATACGCAGGAGTTCGCGCTTGTTGGTCAGGTCATGTTCGTTGCGGGCATGATCTGGAGCTTTGAGCAATGCTTGTGCAGTGCCTAGCTGTAGTGTTGTCTGCGCGGCTTCCATGCTATCACCGATGCCATCGCCCTCTTTCTTGATCCACTGACAATTGCGAATGCGACGAGGCTCGAGACGGGTGGTTTGCGCATGCTCGGTCAGTCCCGCAGCTTTGCCGCTTGCGGCCGCTATCTTGCCCATGGGATCGGACTGGAAGCCCGGTAGAGCTTCTTCAGTCTTGGTATGCGCCTTCTCCCAAATGAGAGAAGGTAAGCCGCGCGGGAAGGTTTCAGAGGCCTTGAGTGAATTGCACTCCCAGTACATCTGTTCTTGGCCGAGATGCAGGAAGCGGTGGCTGAGGAGCCGGTCTTGCAGTGCCCAGGCGCGTGTATCCCAGGCAAAGTCGGAAGGAGTATCAGCAAGCATGACCTTGAAGGCTCCGAGACCATTGTCGATGGCATCAAGCACGAGGGTCAAGGCTGCATTGCGGAAGACGGATGCCATGTTAGCACATTCTGCGTGCTTCTCTTTCTGGTCGTCCTGGATGACGCAGAGAGAGTCAGTCCAGATATACCGGTACCCGAGATCTTGCGCAGTAGTGATCGCAGCGGCGAGCGTGCGGGAAATCTGGGCAAGCGGTAAACCAGTTGACTTATCGTGGAGCGTGTCGGTTGTCAGCTTGGCATCCGATGATGACCAGGCATGGCTTAGAGCAATATAATCGACCGGCTTAGTACCAGGCTCGATCGATGCGCTCTCGACAACGCGAATTGAGGATCCTTGGTCGCCATCTGGTTGAAGGTCCAGTAGTCGTGTAGGTAGTCGACTTGCGTGGCTCAGTACTGTGTGGCCACAGGCTGAGTGTGATTGTGAGCATTGATCAAGCCAGACCTTCGCGCCTGACAGATCAGTGTTGCAAGTAGCGTCCAGTTTGCCATGCTGGCAGAGCTGAGCAGAACAATCGACGCCTTCCTCACGGACAAGCATCTCTACTCTACCGAGCTCTTCCAATGGGCCGGGATATGTGGCTTTGTCGTTAGGCCAGCTCAGACAACAAGGTGCTGGCGTGAAGATCAGAGTGAGCGACGCCGCATCGGGTCGTTCATCAGGCTGTGCATTCAGCATCGACTTGAGTGTCTTCGCAATGTTCGCTTCGGTACGCGTCGCAGCGTCTTCGTGGAGCGCTGTAAGCTTATCCTGTAGCGCGGGGACATCTTGCCAATAATGTTTGCCTGTTCGGCCATTGAAGTCCTTGCGGAGATCTAGCCACTGCGCATTGCCTTGAGCGAATGATACCGCCGCCATTTCTGCAAAGACACATCCCAGACTCCAAATATCGGCGGCTTCCTTGCGAGTGAAGCCATCGAATACCTCGGGAGCGATATAGTGGCGTGTCAGAGGTTGTGAGATGCGTCCGTCGAGAACGTCCTCTTCTGACGAGCTGATGCCAAAGTCGCAGAGTACCACGTGCGGGAATTCGCCATTGCCTTCCACAATGAGGATGTTCTGTGGTTTGATATCCATGTGCTTCACGATCGGGCGTTGCTCGTGAAGATATCTGACAGATGATGCAAGGCAGCCAAACATCTTCGTGATGATGTCCACAGCATTTTCCGGCTGCTTCAGCATGAATCGATCGAGCCACAACGCTAGCGTTGTGTCTGCAATCGGGGAGAGGAGGATCGACATCTTATCACCCTTGGAGTAGGCGCCTAGGAAGCGAATCACGTGCGGGTGGCGGAGCTTCTGCAAAGTATTGACTTCCTTCCAGAGCTCCTTGATGGCGGCAGGATCGCGATTCTTTAGCGTCTTACGACTGAGGTGCAGACTCGTTTCGCGGTGTATAACTTCATCGACAGTACTGAAGCCGCCGGATCCGAGAAGCCGAACACTGAGGAATGACTGAGAACTTGTCGGTATAGTCTGTAGAGTCTGCTTGCTGGTAAGCTTCTCGCTGTCACGACGCTTGAACGACTTCGCTGCTACCTTTGAGTTGAGATGACAGTTGTCTGGCTCAAGGCTGCTCATTTTCCTCGCCGAAAGTAGGCGTGCAAATGTCTTCGTTCTCACCGAGTCTTTCTCATGGATGGCCTCTGAGACTGGACCTAGAAGTTGCGGTTGTTCGACGGAAGCCAAGGCTATTGACACCGCCCTGATATTTTCCCGTGCGAGTTTGATGTCGCCAACATCCTTGGAGCCTTGTTCAGCGCTTATTGACTCAGTTGTGGCTGCCAGCCTGCCTACCCGCATTGGTTGGCGTGACTTGAGTAGAGCGTCCAACCATTCAGTCTTGCTCTCGGATGTAGTGCGTGGAGCGGGTCGATCGTCGGTAAGTGTCTTGCGTCGCTCTTCGGTCATTGAAATGCCATCTATGCCGTGCGTTACGAAGGGCCGGGGGAGAGCATCTCGGGCCAGAGCATGCGAGTAGTCTCCCTTTGGCGAATCAAGCTTGCCTCGGTCTGATGATGATGACGCCGACTTGAATGATTGAATTGGACGCTCGTGGATGGGTTCGGATGCGCATCGCGTTCGTTGTTGAGTCTGCTGTAGGACCTCTGCTGGTTCAATGTGTTGCTGCGCGTAATAGCACTGGCTTCCAGTCTCGCCTTCATTGAGTTGCGAGAGCTGGAATTGGAAGAAACCTCCCTGTTGTGAACCGCCACCACTGCCACCATCTGAGTGGCCACCGCCGCTACCACCGTTGGACTTGGAGTTAGAGTCACCCCTAGGATCGCAAGGTGGAGGGGGGTAGGACGGCGCACCGCCGTCTGAGCCATCGTCGCTTGGTCGATCATCACCGTCGTCGCTGTCGTCGGAGTTGTGGCCTTCGTCGCTGGCATCGTTCCAGTCGAGCATGCACTTGCCCGCCTTGAAGTGGTCGGCAATGTGATCGATGCGCTCCTGTCTTGATTCGAAGCGGTGCTTGCAGAAACCACACTGCCTTGGGAATTCCGTCTCGGAGCAGACGATGCTCGATTCCTCAAAGTCATCGCAGTTCATGCTGGGATGTATATTGCGGAAATGCTGCGCGAAGTGGTATTTCCTGAAGCAAGGCTTTACATTGTCCACGCCTTCACTTGTGCAGAGGCTGCAAACCCAGGACTTGCAGGGGTAGCCTTCCTCTTCATTCCTCTTCCAGTCACACTTACGACCATACCGCTTGCCACACTTCCTTGTGCATTGGTAGATCTTATTAGAGTCTCGGGCAAGTAGTGACCGGTCATCTGTAGGTGTGCATCGCGTCTTCTTTCCGTTGCGGAGGCTTGCAGCTGTCGGACTGGCTGATACTACTTGTTCTGCAACTTCAGGGGTCGTTGTGGACTCCTGGGTGCTCTCGTCCATTGGAAGGGATGGCATGGAAACGAGATCGGTTGGGTACTCGTTCCAGAACTGTTGTGTTTGTACCTGAGGCAAGATCGCGGTTTGTGACCTGTAGGCGGAGTCTCCCTGACCGCTTGCAATACCTATTTCACAATTAGCTGATGCTACAAGTATCGCGCAAGATAAAGCAAAGAAGTCTGAATGTAACGAGGTGGTGCATCAATTATTAAATATACAACTTACCTTGCTTCATGAGGCGGCCGAACCAATGCCGGATGGATTCCGCCGATTCTCCTGTGAGTTGGCTCAAGGAGTCGATGTGCTTGTCGCTCGGTAGGATGCCGTACTTCGCAAACCACGTCGCGCACATATCGGCAGCCTCGTCCGAGAGACCCATCTCTATCGCATCAAAGCTTGCCAGAGGCGAAAACATCGCGCTTCCAAAAGCTCCAATCGATTCGTGGCGCTTTGATTGGGGGAGGTCATGTACGTCTAGCTGTAATGGCCTCTTGCCAAGGGAGCTGAAGCTTGGCTGGTATATAGTATCAAAGGATTGCATAGGTGTTGGCGGGAAGGATACCGCGTTCTGTGACTGTGGTGTGAGCTGGCCGTTCCATACTGACGTGCTCCCAGTGGTGTTATCCAAAGACTGGAGAGCATAAGCACAATGTCGAGCAGCGTCAGGGACCATTACTGCGACACTTACGAGGCTGTTCTGCATATCGAAGGCTGTCTGGGGAAACATAAGGGGATCTACAAAAGATGCCGTTGTGTCAATTCCCTCGTCACCAAAGAAGAAGTTGGTCGAAGTTTCACCCTCGACCGGCTTCGTCGTCGCAAATACGTTGCTGAAATCCATGTTCATGTCAAAGTCGAATGCGCCCTGATGCGAATCCATTGCTCGAGTGGTCGCGTATGTGGAAGGGCGTAGGTGGTTAGCAATCACGGACGGAGGTGCGCGTGTTGGACCTCCGAGAAGTGAGTGAGTATGATGAGTAGTGAGTCAAGAACCTGAGGCCGGCGGGCTCGTTAGACTTTTAGATCCAAGGGCGCTGCTCAGATGGCTGCGCATCGAGTTGCAGATGGGAGTCATTCAGCCCTTCGAGGCTGGTGAAGGGCTTATGCGACGCAGGGTTCAGGCCACCGGTGAGGGAATTAGTGTGGGTTCGCCTGCGCAACGTAATTTTCCACAACTTTGCCAGGGAATGATCACGCCTCTTCATGTCTTTGCACCTATTGCTAAAATACTCACTGTCTATCCCCTGGAGAACCGGAGATATGAACGACAATGTGCTCTGTTTAGCTATACATACTTTTAGCGATTGCTGTCACCCAGTTCTGCACGCTGAACGATCGTTCGCAGCTCGCAAACTGTGTTACAAAGACGATGGCATTCCACTTGCGGCCAAACAATACCCAAAAGTTACACTAATAAGCACTAAACTATGGTACCGCCCTTTTTTTGTGCCCGAATAAGCCGGATGGCGCAGCCTGTCACAAAGGGGTTAGCGGGAGGCGCTGCCAATCAGAGGCAAGCCATGCAGCTATGCAATGCGAACCATCCGACTCACACTCAACTGCAACTCGCTCACGCTCGCTCGCTGAGTCAACCGGATGCGCATCCTCATGCACGATTCTTATCTGGCGCATTGGACTGGTACTAGCGAGGTCGATCATCGCTTTGCCCCGCACCCAGAGGCTTGTCGTGTTGTGGAGACTCTCCTGGGACACGTTGTGCCTCAGGTCACGTGCGAACCACATGTGCACCTGGATCAACTTGGAATAAAAACATCTTCTCGCTTTATATGCGAAACCTTTAAAGCGAAATCGTTACCGACCCTTACAAGGTAGAGACATGAAGATTTTGGCCGAACTACCATTCAATTCTCCACGGTGACAGTAATCAATGCCCGCACACGAACTGTACTTTAATAAAGGCAGGATATGAAGGGAATGTATGAGCCAGCTAGTGGTCAAGATTCATTGTCATTTCTATATCATGCATTGTGAGTACAATCGCTCACGACACTTGTTAGGCATCTTACACCGCATCGCGCGAATTCGATTTCCTCACGCTTTCCCCAAGACTTCACGAATGACGTTGGTTACACGTGCAACCACTTCCTCCGCGTCCTTCAGTAGGCGCAACCGCACAGGATCCTGTGCGCTCAGTCCGTTCGTCGCCAACACGTCCTCGATCCATCTCAAAATACCACGATCCGTCCGCGTACGCTCCCTCAGGGTCCAATACTGCTCCGGTATAAGTCCATGCAGTAGCTCCCCCGAGTGTTCTGGTAGCACTCTGTCTAGAATATCTGGTATTGGTACTGGTGGTGCACGATCCTGATGTACCGCGTGATACGTGCACTCATTGTTACCACAGACCACGCACGCGCGGCACAGCGGACAAGTATACTTGCCGGTAGTCTGCAACAGCCACTTGTCGAAACAGCGCTTGCAGATGATGTGTCCGCACGGTGCACGCATTGCCGTGTGCACCGTTTTGTCGAATACATTTGTACATATGAGACAGTCTTGTGCAATCTCGCCTTCCTTCGACAACGCGAGATCGATCTCCCGAATTCCGTTCTTGTTGCGGAAGAAGTAGAGGGGGTCGGGGTCTTTGACAAGAGACTGTGAAGCATACGCACGAGCCTTCCAATCCTCGAGCTCGACTGCAGCTTCCAGGACTTTAGCCTTTGTTGAAGGTGGCTCGCCACGAGCTTCGAGCCGCACGATGGCGAGAAAATGATACTGCTTTGCTGTGCGACGAAGTGGGTGTTTGAGTGTAGCGTCTCGGACCCAGTGCTTGAAATTCTCGTAGTCGAACTCCGGTAAGCCTATATAAAGCTCATGTAGCAAGCCCTCGGTTGCTAGACTCAGAACTTCGGTATTCTTGCGCCTCAGGCCATCAATGATGGAGTTTGTGAGGGTCTGGAAGGTCCGTATTGCAGTATCATAGGGGTCCGATAGGTCAACAATGGAATTGTGGAAAGATTTGCGATGTTGGAGCTCAAAAAACGAGGCTTCCAATCCTCGAGCTCGACTGCAGCTTCCAGGACTTTAGCCTTTGTTGAAGGTGGCTCGCCACGAGCTTCGAGCCGCACGATGGCGAGAAAAT